>CM076613.1:12801201-12871143 GCA_038502775.1 Hippodamia convergens
TTATCATATTGAATTCTGAATAATATTGATGAGTAAAACCCTGTTTGTATTTCGTATACAATAAGCGGGAATAACACCTCTAACATAAAATGTATATCTTCTGAAATATCAAGAGGAACATATTTGTTGGTAACATTCGAATTCAACTTTTCCCAAAAATACAAACAAGGTCCAATTCAGAATTCACGTTCGAAATGTCGTCCATTCAGTTCGAGACATATCGATCACGACCAGACTCCGTTGTCTAAACAATTTCATTAGGATCTGAACTATGAAAAACTTAACATACTTCGTTCGCGTAAATTTCTTTTTTAATTATAACCATAAATAGTAATCTAGTGGGGAAGATCTGGAGATCGAAGCGGTCGAAGAAATCGACCCCTATTTCACCAGCAACATTCCTCAAATATTCTTGACGAATTTTCTCTGGTGTTAGCAAATTTTCCCTGTACCAATTATTGAATGCGAGGTGCAATTTACGCAAGAAATTTTCGACTAGGTTTTCAAATGAAATATCTGAGTTGGTCATCTGTGACAAGGCAGAATACAGTTAATGAAAATTGAAATACAGTTTGAACTTCCTTGACTTCGTTTGTTCGTTATTCCTTGTTGGGTAAATTTAGCTTGGTCAGACAAATAATATGTTTCAAGAAGTTTTTGTGTTCTTGAATTTTCAGTAAAAATCCTTCACAAAAAATTCATTTATTGGACGGGGTAAAAATTATCAATGAACAAGATTCTCTGATCTTCTAAATCATCAAAAGATGACCGAGGATGAGTTTGATAATAAACCATTACGTCGATTTGTTTTTTCACGATTACGGTAATGATTTTGTTTCTCCTGTACAATGAAATTCAGCTGGATCCTGAGAAATTTACTATCGTTATTCAGGTAACTCGGGATATCTGATATCGAAATTGCAACAATGTTATGTAAACAATTCTTGCGCTTTCTCCATATATAACAGCTGTTTTGCAAAATGAAAATCCTGAACATTTTATTTAGAGAAATGAATAACAAAGAAGGGTAGTATGCTCGCAGGAATGAACATTTTCTGACATGACATTAAGAGAGTCTTCCGGGGCTTATTGGCCGTGGTCTATTAGGAATTATTTCACTTAACGTTTCGCCCACAACTGCGGTAGGCATCTTCAGAGGATTCTTGGTCTTAGATTTTAACTCGACCGTTAAATTTCCGAAAGTATCACTTTCGACTTTTCGGTCGAGTAAAATCTAAGACCCAGAATCCTCTGAAGATGCCTACCGCAGTTGTGGGCGAAACGTTAGGTGAAATAATTCCTAATAGACCACGGCCAATAAGCCCGGAAGACTCTCTTAATGTCAATATATCCGTCGTGAAAGCCTGAAACTATTTATTTTCTGACATATTATCAATTCATTTATTGTTTCAATATTATAAGATTTTTTCAACAATTGATGATGAGAACATTATGGTCGAAATGGAATAAAAATTTGATAAAAAATTGATTTAACCAGGAGCCGATGAGGTGGAGTCTGGCAGACTCCTTCATATTTTTTATCCGCTATCACTTCTTTGCAGATCAAATGGCAATATCGGGGCTCCCAGCAACTTTCAATTTATGCACGGTGAGTTGCTAGAATCCATCGAAAATTCACAGGAAAACATATTTTCAGTGCAAGGAATGTGTACAAAGCCAGTGTGCTGATTTTGTAGTCAAAAATTTTGAATTCAATGTATTGCGAGAATGAAATAAGTAGGAATGAAATGTGATAGTTTGACATGTTGTCAGTTTTTTTCGGATTGTTTTCTTCTGCGTTCAATGTTTCATCCACACATTCAATAACTGAAAAAATTTTGATTCTCCTAAAAATTCGTATTCATTTTTTGGCAGTTGATACGGATGGAAGTTTGTAACAATTCCGCACATTTTGTGCTCTTCGTTTTTAAAATTAATAATTTTTCACTAATATATTCATAAAATTTCATTGAAAATACAAGGTAAGTTCATCTGGTTTCATCTATTTTTCATTGTGCGTTATGGAAATATATATTTGTTTTAGACAATTGAAGTGACACATTCTTATATGTCAATAGTTGCAATTCAATTGGCCATGGAGATATTTCCGATGAATCAACGAATTTATGTAGTAAAACAATTCATATTAAATAAATTCAGTTGTGCAGGTGCAAAAGAAATTTCGTCGTCGTGAATTTAATGTGAAAAGACACGGACGAATTCCAAAATGCCAAAACATACTTAGGTGGGTAAGAGATTATGATGTTAGAGGGAATGTGGCATCAAATTTTGTAGAGGTGTCTGCGTATAGTCAGAACACCCGAAAATATTGAACGGGTAAGACAAGCTGTGATAAGAAGTCCGAATAGATTTGCATCAAGGAAGTCACTTGTGTTGCACATTCCCAACAAGACAATGCGAAGAATTTTTAAAACATAAATTGCACATATTAATATCGTTATTTTTCGAAATTTTGTTTCAATAAAATTTTTTTTTGCTTTTATAACAGATTTTTTTTAAAATGGGTGACACCAAATGCCTAACCCGTTAGTTGAATACATTCATGACATAGTAATTCTATTGTGAGAAGCCAAAAAGAAAGAGCTATGGACAGAGAAAAATCATATAAAATTGCAGGTGTCTGAGAGAAACCATCTCACTCTCTATGGCAGTGAAATACCACCTCACCGGTTAATATAACCAGTTGAATTAATTGATAATTGCCAATAATGTATTTTTTCGGGGAAGTAAAATTCAAAATAGATTGTCCAAAGAAATTGATTTCTCACAATTGAAAAAAACTTTGCAATTCGAAGCAATTCCCATTTTTTCACACGTACATTATTTTCTTAAGTTAATTTCCTCATGGCTTCAGAAAAGAAGTTCTCGTTTGAAACAATTTAGTACTCACTTTTTCGAGTTCGCAGTTTGCCAACATTGATAAACATTTTCGAACTACGTATTATTATTTGTTATCTCGAGGTCATGACAAAAACTTGATGTTTTATCTTTCATGAAAACCTAAAATCGAAAATCATCCAATAAAAAAATTTGTTTTTTGTTTAAGCGAAGCTCTATTTTCAGATAAATATTCATAATTTCATTTGAAAAACAAAAAGCCTGGCCTAATCTATTTTTTTTCTGTTATTCATATTGATCCAGTTAGCAATCATACATCAAATCAGTGAAAAATTGATCGAAGAATTCCAAAATGTTTGAATATGCAGGGTTTTTACTTTGGCAATGATGAAGTTCCGGTAAAAACGGAACTATACTTCGCTCGAAAATATTTTTATGATTTTAGTTCATCTACTCTTGAACAGAATAACAAAATCTTGAATTCGTATAACTATTCTTTCATCGAATAGGTCCAATGAAACATTTGAAAAAAACCCCTCTAGATGATATCTTGAAAAGCGCAGCTTGAAATACCATCCTTCCTAGCGATATTTCTCCATCCATTAGTCTTTCAGGAGAATCATTTTACCCTGAGAACGTTCTAACGAACTCCGATAGAATGCGACATTGCCAAACTTACGGGCTTCGAATAACAGCGAGGCATAGCGGGATTCTATAATCGGGGTTATATCGCCAAAATGTATATATTTATATACGGAACTACTGGAGCACCACCTACAGGTGGATCCCGTGAACTAAGCGCGTATATATTGCGATTTTATATGGGCGATATTCGGCCAGGCGAAAATTCTTCTATAGGCTCACTGACCTATTAGGAAGCCTCTGTGAAAGATATACACGCAAATTTTCAGGAAGCCCGATCCGGGCTTCGTAAAAATGATTTTGGCTCAGTAGGGGTAGTCGCGTGTAGCATTTTCGGCTCCGTAAGGTCGCGTAATACGTAATATATATATATATATATATATATATATTATATATATATATCCTACTATCCTTGGCTCCTCCGTCTGAATCGCAGATATCGGTCCTCCACGAGATGGAAGGCGTATAATTAAATTTGGTCAAAGTATATTACCTAATTGAATGTCCTCATAACTTATTCGACAAATATTCTTGAATTTTTTTTTTTTCTTTTTCTTCAGAATTCCGTACTTAGGTCCACCGTTCAAACTATAGTATTAGGTCAACCTTGAGTATACTTCTATATCTAATTTACCGACTGTTGGTCCTCCGCAAAGGTAATATTATCCACTTCGAAGTACCTAGGTCATCCGGCACCGTTGCCACAATGTCATCAATATGATATAGTCAGTCCTAGCGAACGACTTGGCGCTTTTGTCATATAATAGGTATCGATGGATCCGTCCGTTCCGCCCTGATGTGAATTATTCATATTCGTTCAGTTATGGTGTTGCTTTGAAGAAATAAAATTGCTGAGTTCTTCAATCATATAATTTTTTTTTCGATTCTAAATCTTGATCAACATCTCTATTAACAAAGGCTTATCATTTCGGAATGTGTATTGAAATGTCCGTAATTATATTTAAATGGTTAACGATTCTATATTTTTTTGAGGTTTTCTGTAAATAGGTCAGACTGATTTTGGGGTTAGATTGTTCAAAAAATACGGCTGATTTATTAGTCCATTTATAAAGGGAAACCTGGTATATTAGGGCTTAAATTTTATGAGGTGAATCAGCTACTCATACAATGTGTCCCCTCTAGTGGCATATCGGCGTTATCCGCGTTACGGCTATTTTTTTTTCGAAGTAGACATGTATTTACCCTAGATGGCGCCACCAAAAAAAATTTTGCGTATCCTACAACAGACTTGATATTTATAAATGAAAAAGTCCATCATATTTTGTTTTTTTTTATTTCAGAGCTGTATTATCTATTGATTTATTTGTACCTTGGTTTTTCTTGGGTAACTGGGTAATCTACAAGAGCTCATTTAATTGGACAGTTCGGAGGAATTAGTTGTCGCCATTGAAAGAGTCTTCGGGCTTTCCGGCCTTGGTCTATCAGAAATTATCCCACCTGCGTTTCGCCACAGCTGCGACAGGCATCTTCAGAGAATTCTGAGGGCCGTTTGCACCGCTTTGGCTCAGATTCGAAAAATCATTTCAGCTTCTGTTTTATAGGTAGTCTAGCATAGTCAAATAACACTTTGAATCTGAGCCAAGGAGATGCGAATGGCTCTTAGTCCAAGATTATAACTCGAATGCTTAATTACTGACTCTGAGTCAGTAACAAGTTGAGGTTTTCACGATCAGGAACTATGACATCGAGAAAGTCTTCCAGGCATATTAGTCGTGGTCTATGATGCATTGTTTCTTAATATATTTCGCCCACATCTGCGGTAGGCATCTTGAGGGATTCTGGGTTTGAGATTGTGATTCGATTGCTGAGTTACGGGTACTGACTCAGAGTCAGTAACTCAACATTCGGGTTACAATCTCAGACCAAGAATCCTCTGAAGATGCCTACCGAACCGATGATCAGGCAAAACATTAGGTGCGTACAAACATGCCTCGAACATCGTAACGCACCACGTCGCGTACCAAGTGTGGCCGACGGGGTGCAACAGCGTATCGCACCTCGCCGCGATCACGGTGTAGATATTGGCGAACTCTTGTTGATCGCGTCGGTGTACTCGACGATGTGCGGTACGCTATTCGGAACATATTTTTGTACGCGCCTTATAGACTTCGGCGAATAAGCCTGGATTTCTCTCTGATGTTATCGTTCCTGGTCGTGAAAGTCTTAACCTATTTAAGAATCAGTTGTGCCCTGTGTAGGCTTCGTTACTGTGCTCTTACGCCATATTATTAACAGCACTATTGATTGCTTACCTAACAGTGAATGGTGGGCTGCGACGTCATGAATAAAGAAAATTTCATCCTAGCCCTGAATCAAACTAGGGAACTTGTTATCCTGCGCTAACGGACACAAGCATGTATTTCTTTTCCAATACAAAACATTTTATCTTCATTATGGTATTCAGTAAATCATTTTCATCTTATTTATTCGATACCGAATAGATTTTTGGGAACGTTTTTGAATTGTTTCCCTCGAATCAAACCAGCCCCGAATTCAAATTAGAATATCTGTAAAATTATTTAAGTTGTGCAGATATTTGGGGGCACGTAGTAGTATTGCATCATGAATTACACGTAGCAAGAAAGAATTAGAATACTTTATTGCATGGGTGGAGCACAAGGAAAACGGCAGTATTCTGGCATTAAGAATTGATGCTCGGCAGTATTCAGATAGAAGTCTGCAGGTCGAGCTTCTGAAAGATTGAGTTAATGAAAATATTGATTATTTAAAAAAAAAACTAAGCTGCTTCTAGTTAACATATTTCCTAGAACGTTCTCTCTTCCATTTTTTTTTCAAATTCCTCAAGAAATATTGAGTTTGAAGTAAAATTATTGATAAACTAAATTCAAGAAGAAAAAATTCTCAACGAAAATGATCGTGTTCGTTTTTTCACAGTTTCAACTGTTCTGAAGATTGAATCGCAGTATTTAATAACTGGCCCCAATTTTGAGCTCGACAATATGGTGGTCAGATTTCGATGATTTACCGACTACTACACCTCCTAAATTAAAAGAGATAGAAAACACTAGACTACATGTTATGTTCCCTTTTTGAATGAACATAAATTGCGCATGTCGCTACAGTGTCTAGTTTCCAGCTTTGCACTTTCGCAGAATTGCAACTACGACCTCGAAATGAAAACATCAAAGGCCCCTCGTTTTCATACCGGTGCTATCGAAATTTCAGTTCCACTCAAAATTTTATAGGAATTACAAAACTTCAAATGGAAACCATGAACAATAGTGTATTTTCCATTAGACTTTTTTTAGACAATTTCAGAAATAAATAGTATGAAATATTTCCGATTTTATTATAAGCCAAAAATTTCGAAGAAGAAACCCTTTTCGGTCAACTAATTCAAGTAGGCTCTCATCTCTCACCCACTTTCCGTGGAAACTGCGATAAAACATCTCTGTTTTTCGAACACTGTTCATAGAAAAAACGAAGACTTTCCATAAACACACCTCGGGTCTGCATGATAAAATATAACTATTACTAATATATTCTTAATCAATTTGACAGCTGATAATTGTGAAATATTAAGTCCCATGACCTCCTCAGTTTAAAAATATGTTAATCCAAATCAAAACCTAATTTGATTTTTTTAAACGAAATTTTTTTTCCGAATTTTCGATAAATAAACTAGGAAAAATATAATTTCTCTAAAAACTTCCCTGGATGAATTTATTTCGGACTGTATTCACTATTGTGAATACACTATTGTGAAGAAGTTATATCGAATAATGAAAATTGGCCCAATACCAAAATCACACTGCAGCACGAATGTTATTGTTAATGGAAAAAAACCTAACATGTATATAAGTAGATTTGTCTTCTAATTAAGGATATGGCTTACTAAATCATCGAAAGTTTATCACCCTGTACTTTCAGTCATCTTAAAAAATAATCAATAAAAAATTCAAATCTCACTCGAAAGCTTCACAAATAAAATACTGGCTACGCCCTTGACATGAGATAAGATATGAGGTGAACTTTTTTTTAATAATTCATGATGTCATTTAAATATCATATTCAGAGTAGGTATGGATAAAGTAAGAAAACAAATCATTTGAACCAATTTTGAATGGTTCGAAGCGGTCGCACTGGTCAATTTTAGTTTTCAGTAACCACTTGGAATACAATTTTCACTCCTGTCGTCATATAAAGTGAAGTCATAATTGTTTCGAGGTTACTGACGACCCAATTATTGTAACTGCACCTTCAGAGTTGAGCTCATAACTTTTTTTTCTTGACAATAACACATTTAGTGTAAGAAATTAAAATGAAACCTCAATGGAAGAAAATCTCCATTGAACCTGAACACCAAACAAAATTCAGCGCAAATCTCTGCTAGTTGTAGCAGATGATACAAACCAATTATTTAAATTATTGAATTATACATTTTCTCAAACCGGACTCTGAAACTTATAAAATTAAGAAATGAAAATGAAAACACCTTTTTGAAATTTCAATATCTTGAATAAAAATCAATCGGAGGATACAAGTTGAACATTCGCTATAATTTTGAAATTTTATAATATGAAACTAGATGTAAATAGTCATGGTTCCCAACATCTTCTACTGAGTTTGGAATTCCTACATCTATAAAATTTTGTGGATTCTTCTCCGTCCTGTATTTACCGTTTTTCCTGCTTCTCGAGAGTTTCTCATCACTATTGAATTGAAACTCGTTAAAGCCTTTTGAGGATAAACAATTGTCGTTCTTCTTCTGCAATCTTTTTTGTCATAATTGAGTCGTTCTTTTATAATAATTTTAATATCATTAGTAGGCATTCAATTCAATAATGAGAACATACACTATATCAAATATTTCAGTGGTGAACACAACGATGAAAACCCACCGTTGGGTACGATATGCTTTTTCATAACTATTCGCTGAGAAAAAAAAACCAAAACATCAAAAAACTCCAAATGGATGTCGAAATATTTACATTTTCACGAGTATTACAGAGTAGTTTTCGGTGGTGCGAGTATATTCATATCGTGACAAGTTTCCTCGTCTTTCGGTTAACAATCTTCGTGAGGGTAGCATAGTATTAGGCTGTTCATTTTTTTATTCATCTATTTGATTGTATTTGATGCGATATTTCATATATCATTTTTTAATGAAATCATTAAAGAAAAAATGAGCATTTTGAGAAATCTAAATTCATAAAGTAGTAGGTACACATTTCAAATCGAAGAAATATCGAGTAGCTACTTCTGTTGCGAACTCTACCTATGCACAGAGCAGCCGAATAGGAGATATCGTAAATCCTGATTTCATTCGGCATTCCATTCAACAGTCACAGTCTATGCGATGTTGCCAGGATTTCGGAGGACTTATCCACCGTAAGATCGTTTTGACGTATAATCGGAGGACCGAGACACTGTAGAATGGAATTTGTATATACTCAAAAAGTATACGCCGCCGCGAGCGCCATCACTAGAAGAGTTGGATGAAGGCTGAACTAAAATATACAAAAATGGCAAAATTCACGATTTCAGTCCTCCATCTGAAAATTTTATGTTGGACTCAGGGTCATGTTTCCAATCGTTCAGCATGAAATGCCTTAGGGTCCTCCATATAACGGTAGACACCATCGACCCGGAGGACCTATAGTATGAAAATGCGCTGTTATCGGAGGACTTAAATATAGTGGGATATATATATATATATATATATATTTATATATATATGGATTCGTAGTGCGTTGTGACCTCCGCTAAGTTCATTGGGCGACCTGACCTCCGGATGAAGGAGGGGTGTGATTGAATTTTTTTTGTCAATAGATTTAGAGGGGAAGGCAAAGAATAGAGGGACCTGTAGAGGGAAAAGATTTTTCTCGAAAATTTTTTTTTCATATGAGAAGACCTTGCTACCTCCGCTCATATGTTGTATGGGTCGTGCGTTGTGTCCTCCTTCAACGATGCCAGATTTTCGGAGGAAAGAAGGTAAATTAGTTCGAAATAATCATATATGGAATGCAGCTCTTCTTTCAACAATGTTTGGAAAGATAAGTGCTTCACACGTATTGTGCCTGACAAAGGCTTCGGAATTGAAGTAGAAAATATTCATATGAAAATCATGAAACTGTGTATTTGATGGAACAAAATACAACTAACAGAGAATCACTGCAATTCTGTTTGCTTATAACAATATTGCTAAGATGAAGATATTGCTATCGTTGCATAAAAAAACAGTTTGTCCGATCTTAAATCGCCGATTCTTGAAAACCCTGATAGCAATATTGCTATAACAAAAATCATCACAAACATTGTAATTATGCTTGGAATAGAACACGTAATATCATAGCCATATTGTTCTAAATTAGGAAGACGGCAATATGACAATAACAGCAAGATTCATAGCAATACGCGAACAGAATAGGCCCGAATATCAGGTACCATCTTTCAATATTCCTGAAGCGGAACGAGAATGAATCGATAATTCCATGATGGTGGCGCCAATGGAATAATCAAATCGATGAACGTATGCATCTCATGTTTCAAATAACAATCATCCTACATAAATCCTCTGAAAAACTGGAGATTATTTTATCAATCCATTTTTCAACGTTCAAAATTCTAGTTTCACATAATGAATATGATGTTGAAAGATTTCCATTTCAGATTTAATAATTATGGAAAATCGCACAATACCATATGAAATTTCCGGCGCTATATAAAATAAAAAATAGTTATGATTGTAATTTCATGTAATATTATTCTAAACGATGTTGTTTCATTTCCGTGAAAGATAAGATGAACTCATTTGAGAAGGCACAAACGGTTTTCAGCACTGAAGTTCATGTAACGCAAACAGATCCTGAGCTTACTATGAATATGTTTTACTTATGCTGCTTCCAACATAAAAACGTTTTATTGGAAACAGCATATAGTTTGTTTTGGTAATAACCAAGATGTAGATCTAAAAACTTCACAATGTACTATACAGCTATTAGAAAATAACCGATTTTTATTGATGCTGTTCTACAATCATGAGATTTAGTGGTTATTCAATTCATGACCCGTGAGTTTTGTTATTACAGATATTGAGCTTATCAATCTGAAATCAACTAAATGAAAGCTGTATTAACAATTTGACTTGAAGTACAGGGTAGCCGAAATTATTGATACCTGAACGACAACTTTTCAACCGAAAGAAATAGAGAAAATCAATGACATATTACGATCTTCATTCTTAAAAAAACTGATAATGCCAACCGCATTCCTTTATCTCCTTTTGTTTCCGAGTTATAGGCCAGAACATTATCTCCGTTTCTGTTTGTGCTAGGATGTTGAAATTGAAACATTATACGGAAACTTTCTTCATATCAATCCAGTAGTGTATCCAATAGTTTTCTCCAAGAGAAAAAGAAGACGACTTCTTGTTGTAGTTATAAGTCAGCAAGTAAACCACTTGAAAATAACAAAGTACGCTACTGGATTGCTATGAAGAAAGTGTCTATATAATTTTTTTATTTCGAAATCCTAGGACGAACGGAAACTAACTAACACTGGAACTAATCTCTCAAACAAGCCTATTGACAATAACAGCACAATTCATATTCCTATTTCATTTATTATCGGAAACTTCTATTTTTCATTACAAGGATCTGTGAAACATCTTCTTTACCCCTTTCTTTAGATTTTCATGAAAATCTATCGAGGCGATAAAAAGTTATGCCGATTGAAAAATGTTTATCAAATGCATAAAACATTCTTTTTTTTTCAATATATAGTATAATTTAGAATCTCCAAAATGTCCTGTATCTGCACTGAAAGCCTGTACAGGTTGGACAAAATTGGTGATACATGAACGACAACTTTTTAACATTACAGAATAGAGAAAAATGAACGTCATTTCACGGTCGTCTTTTTAGAGAAACTGATAGCAATCAACTGCACATTCCTCTTTTGTTTTCGAGTTATAGGCCAAATTTAAAATTTGCGCAATTTCATCTTTGGTCACTATCTCCGTTTCTGTCAGTGCTAGAATGTATTTAAAACCTCATGAAGACACTTTTTTCATAGCAATCCAGTAGCGTACTATGTTTTTTCTCAAGAGGTTTCCTTGCCGAGCATTTACATAAAGTTGTGTTTTCTCCTATGGAAACAATAGTTTATCATGACCCAGAAAGAATCATCTTTGGTTTTCCGTTTACAAAATATATGAAAAATTATACAGGGTGGGCCATTCAGCCCCATATTTTTCTGAGTATGCTCCACAAAATGCGTTGAAAGGTTATTAATTTGACACCAAATAGAAATTGGTTAGTATGAAAAGAATCGCAAAACCTTCACAAAGAATCCAATGGAGTTTTGAATCTGGCTGCCACCCCGATTAGGGGTATGATCATAGACTCTTGACCACGAGGTCAAAAGGTTTCGGAAGATTAACTCTTTCAAGCATTTTCTATGACTTACGCACGGGAATATTCGTCATTATGTACATTTTTGGTTTTCAAATGGGCCACCCTGTATAATGTATATTGTTTCCATAAGAAAAAAACACAACTTAATGTTGTAGCTCAGCAAGAAAACCTCTTAGGAAAAAACACACTGCGCAAATGCATAGCTATGAAAAAATTGTCTCTCTAAGGTCTAATTTCAACATTCTAGCACTAACAGAAACGGAGATAATGATCAAAGTTGAAATTGCCGAAATTTCAGTTGATGTCATTATCCATTCTCTAAAAGAGACGACCGCAATGTGCCATTGATTTTCCTCTATCTTTTTCGGTTAAAAAGTTGTAGTTCAGGTATCACCTGTTTTGCCCACCCTATACAATGATTAACAAAAGTCCTTGTATGAGAAGCGACTCTTTTATTTGATTTATGAGACAATCGTCCTAAACTATTTCGACTCAACCGACAATTATCACCTCAAAATTTTCGTTTTACTAATCAACGATATCACTTGAGTTCGACTAAAACTGGTCTCGATCTCTCAGTTCTTATTAGTTTCGTGTTATTGAAGTCTGAATCAGTTTCGGTGTAGAATAGAAATAATTTGCACAGGTAACTTCTGTTTCGGTATTTCGATCACATACGAGCGCAAGATGAGGTGACGAGTTGCTGGGCCCGGGGAAAGTAATAAAATTCAATTAGGAATTCTCATGTTAAATAAATTGTTTGTGTTAATTTAGTATGGATTAAAATAAATAAATAAATAAGATGAAACTCATCAAAGTAGTGAGTATTTAACCTTTTTTTCCGACCTATCAACATTCAATGTTGTAGATTTCTTTATTCTATGGTATCTTGTTTTATAATGCTTGAAACTTTGAGACACACTTCTCGTTTTATTCCTAAGCTATGTAGCTTAGGAAATGTTGAAGCATATTGTTTTCAGGAAAAATGTATCTTTTTTTTTTTTGTCAAAGAGGTGAACGTTGGGAATGAGCCGTTCCATTTTGATGGTGGCGAGTAATTAATTTTGATTTTTCATCTACCCAAAATCCATTCATGCGTATTTTTCATTCAAGGAATATCTTTCATAATGGTTTTAACTTAAGAACTGAATCAAACTAGAATAAGAATGAAATTAAAAACAGAAAAATTATACAAAAAGTGCGTTTCAAAGTTTCGAACACCATTACAAAATATTTCTCACAAAAAACAGTTCCGATCAAATAAAGAAACCTACATAATTCAATGTTGGCAAAGATGAAATTGAAAGTTAATTACCTACTCACCACTTTGAAGACTTTCATCATAATGAAACTACCCATCCCCAACATTTACTTCACTTATGGAACAAATTCTGCAGTAGAAAAGATTACCTTTGATTGAAACTATGCTTTACCTTCCATATTTCATGAAATAAAGAAATGATTCAAAGCTATGGAATCGAACGAGAGGTGTCTCAAAGTTTCAAGCATTATAAATCGAGATACTTTTTACAGAAAAAAACACATTCTATTGAATCAGGAAACATGCAACTGAATGTTGAAAAGATGAACAAAAGTTAATTACTCACAACCTTGATAGGATTAATCATAAATAAAACTTTTTTTAACGAAATAAATATTATATGTTATATTAAGTCATAAATACCATTAGATAACCTTAAGTTTTCTATTCCTTCAATGCACGGTTGGAAAATCTGTTCCTGGACATCTTTAACGATATTCGATGAAGAATATTATACCTCTGAAGAACAATAATGCTTTCGGAGTATAATATGAAAGTCCATGTTTTTGTTAGTTTGTTTATTTGTCTTCACAGAAATCGGAAAGCAAATGTCCGGATTGATTGTGGAATTCATTCCAATATACCCAACGAAGAAATGGGGAAAATATAGAATTCTCATGAACAAGTTGTTATATGAACCATTTGATTTATGGCTTTTACGGACGACGCTAGATGAACTGCAAGAGATAGTGGAACTCGAAAGGGACATTTTTGTAGTGTAAGAAAATTTATACATAGTCCGCGAATACATATATCTAACTCTGATCGAGGATAACCCTCGATAACCAATTTTAACATTTTCAATGCAATCCAAATCAATGTTCAATTTGAAGGGACCTCTTGACTGGTATGGAATGAATAAAAATAAAAATAAATATGACTGTTATCATTCCTGATAAAAAATGTTTTCAAAGCATAGTTTTCTGAAGAATATTTCTCGACATATGACGAGAGGTTGAAATACAAATTCAAGCAAGAAATAAAATTTACGATCTATCGTAACGAAGCGCTCTAACGCTTCGTCGAGTACCTTTACTTCGAGATGTTTTAAGAGAGCACAATCGGCCTACGACGACCTACGATTTTTTTCAGGAAGTTAGCTTAGCTCGAATCATCTGATAACTTAATTTTGTTTCAAGTTTTCTTCATCATGGGGGTTTTGAATTTTTCGATGTTGATAATAATTGTAATTATTATATGATTTAATTTTTCATACTGAGATTTTTTTGATTTTCTGTACTCACGTTCATCTGATGCACAAAATCCGCAAGTTAAAGCATCTTATGGAAAGTAGCATAATATAGTGTACAGGGTGATTGTTATTATTTTACTCAATAGCTAGCTCAGTTAATATTGGTCGTACAAAAAAGTTTAAATGAGCAAAATTGAAGTATTTTTCATAGGCGTTCAGAATTCAGTACTAGGAAATGCAGTTATCGTAAACCTAAAAATTCATTCTAAACTACTGTTTTTCAAATGGTATAGTACGTGATCAGGCATTCTAAGTTTTGTGAAACCCACCTTGAAAGTGGTTTTCCGACTATGATTACTTCAAATGAAAAAGGTCTCTCTTATTTGGGTCAATTTCTGTCTCGCCTTCGTGAATTTATTCAAAGAGCTAATCGGATCTACCAATTTATGGATTTTTTTCAATTTTGAGATGTCAAGTATAGCAGAGCGACTGTGAAATGTTTCCTGGAACATGTGGTATCTAAACAATAGATTGGGTACACAGACACTTGGGAGAACTGTTTACGCCTTTATTGGTAAGCTCATTGTTGTAATCATAACTTTTGTAAAACGGAAACATCCTTGAATTATTATTATTCAGTTTTCACCCTAAATCACCTAAAATCCCAGCCAATCATAGACGACTACTTTCCTTCTATCACCAATATGATTTTAGTTTTTAGTTTTTCTGTATCCAGGGTTTTTGGTAGTATTATCAGGGCATTCGACATATACAGGACGTCCAGTAAAGTGTGAGAAATCTCTCGGATTCAGATAAAGGGAAGAAATAAGATGACAAAATCCCATCATTTTTTTCTTCCTAGTGGTCCTCCCTACAGAAAAACGGCCTCCTTAATGACGCCACTGGAAATCCATTTCACTGGAATGAATTTTAAACTACGCAATATGATTAAATTAAAATTGATATGACGAACAGTGACTAGTAAGGACCTCTTGAAATACTGACCTTTATTTAAAATTGGCTTTTTTAGTGTACCAGGGGCGGACTAGGTTGTACATTTGAAGCTTACATTATCCCTGTATGAAAAGGGATACCTTATCATACGTATGATTCAAATACCTTGAATATTGAGCTTAGGAAAAGGTACTCTTGTCCATTGTCGATAAAATGAGCCGTTCTCGAAAAACAAAATATCAAGAGAACCTAGTCTGCCCTTGGAAAACTAAAGAAGCTCGTTTAAATTAAAGGTGAGTGTTTTATGAGGTCCTAACTACTGTTCATTATACCTAACGAACTAGCTCAAACCCGCGGCTCAGGTCGCGTAATATTTCAATTAAAAACAGTACTGATAGGTCCACAACCTCACATTCATAACTCGTATCAAAGCAGATACATGTACTTGACTACGTGACAAAGCGATCTCGCTTTGATTCAATAATTTCTTGCATAATTCTGTAAGCTGTAACTTTGAAGGTATCAATTAGAAAACTATACGGCAAGGGGCATTTTTCATAAGGAATCAAAATGTCGCAGATAACAATCACATTCATTTTTATAAGAATTCATTTCATGCCAGTCGGGAGTCCTCTTCAATTTGAACATTATTTGAATTGAATTGAAATGTAAAAAATGGTAATCGTGGGTTGTCCTCAGCATTTGGACAAACGCCGTGGCGGTCTTTCATAAAAAACTTTTCGAACACTACAAAATTGTCTCTGACTATGTTTCTCTATTCCTTATAGTTTACACAGCCTCGGCCTTAAAAGCTTGATAAAAACGACTTTTTCATATAAACTCAATATTTTTTCTCATTTCTTCGTGTCATAGGAAGGTGAACCCTGCATGAAAATCTCCCAAAATAAATTTTCTACGTTATAGTGAAAGTTTAATCAAAATCGGTCAACTGGTTCCATAGAGGACTAACAAACACACAAACACACTGACATTCACATTTATATTACTATATGAAGAGATTTTCTTTAAATTATATTAGGCAGTTTAAAATTTATTCCAGAAAACTAGATTTTCAGTGGCGTCATTTGGGAGGCCGTATATCCGCAGGGGGAGCCGCTAGGAGAAAAAATTATGGGAATATATCATATAATTTTTTTAAACCATACATGATACAAATGATGTAAAAAAAAGAATATTCTTAGCAAACAAAAATTTTTCACGCGAAGTGTTGAATTTCGATATTCACAAAAATGAGCTGCGACATTGAAACAATGGGAGATCACTCGTTTCTATACAACCGTTCACAAAATACATTGGGACTTCTTGTACATTCCCGAAATTCAAATGTCACCGCAATGACATCTCGATGACCTTGGCTGTTCCAACATGCCAAAATTCAAAATGTGGTATAACGTTATAACGAATTTTTTTGAACGCACGTGCGTCAAGTAGGCTACTCGGAAAAATGGCACGTTAGGATATTTTACTTGATAGTAATTGTTCAGAATGTAGGTGCCACCGATAATATTGAATGAAGATACTCCAGTATTTTCTGACGAAATGCACAGGGTATTTTTTAAGGTGAAGTTTTTTTTGACAGGAAGTAGAACTCATCAAAATCATTCATTCCAACTTCCCTATTGCTCATACAGAATTTATTATGAGAAAAGTTAAAGGAATTTTGAGCACTAATACTTTACAGAATACTTACTTCATTCCTCTGTTCATTAGATAATAATCACCTGTTATGAATCAATGCCGCGTTTTTAGGAAGTTGAACACCAAATAAAATACTCACTCGACTTTTTTGCGATCTGTTGAACGCACTTGAATTTTTAGTAAACATGTAGAATTATTTTTCAACTTCTATCTCTCGATTTTTTCTGAGAGAAATAGTTAATTCCAAAGTGAGGACAGAAAAATTTCCTTGTTAAACAAAAATTCACAAATCCAGCCATAAAACTCGTCTAAATTGTTTTCATGAATTGGTCGAAATGATCATTGTTAGAACAAATTGAATTCACCATCGAATTCGATCAATTTGAAATATATCAACAGGTCACTATTGGAATGAATCTGCAGCATATTTAAAAACTGATATTCGAACATAATCAATATAGATGAAGTTTCAATACGTTCAAGTCAGATTTGGCATTTCTCACATTTGCGGGTAACTCTGGTTCAAATAAATTGGGAACAGTGAATATTCAACATTTTTTCATTTTGATGAGGTCTATTACCTTTCAATACGAAGCGTTACATTTGAAGAAACCGTATGTATTCAGATTGAATAGAGAAAACGATTGTATCTCCTTTAACAATTTCGAGTTTATCATATAAATGTTCATATTTTACATCTATATCGGGGGACAAGCTATATTCCCCATATAGATACCTGAAAATCTTTCATTCCCTTTCAGTTATGCGTGGATGGTATAAAATGAATGGTTGGACGATGGAAAACAAGCATATATGAATTCCCTCATAAGATGAAGTTGAAGCATCACCCTTGAAAAAGCGATAAAAAAAACCATTGAGATATGCCACCTGTCGACATCTGCTCTGAGGGTGTACCAATACACATTGTTGCCATGTACGGAGGAGGAGACGTCTTTCGAGTCTCTCAGAGTTATACATCCATATATGGTGCAGCACACTAGCGCCTGTGATATATACCCGAACTAAAAGATTGTTCTGTACATAAACAGGGTGCCTTGTGACCTCAAAACGATTTTTTGATATGTTGATCCTTGAGTCATCCTTATTCCAACAAGCTAAAAAACAAGGCGATACGTTGTCACCTCCGAAATCGGAGGTGACATATATATATATATATACATCCCACTATCTTCCGAGCGCCCTTTCACAATGCATGCTCTGGGCGTCCACTTTGTGTTTCTCTATCAATACTTCACATTACAGCTGAATATTTTCCAGCTGTCACGTTAAGATGTTGTCACAAGTCTATAGATTTCATTTCGAGAAAATCTATTTCTTCAATTTTCAGTTCAGATATTCATGAGCGTCCTTTCATGAAACAAACTAGTCGGAGTCCGAATTATACACATTTGCTTTCATTTCACATATTTCCAAGCGTCCTGCGATGGTGTCAGCTTGGGCTGAACTGATGGAGACTTACTTACTAGATGATAGTTCATAAATCATGTTGATGTTATAATGACAGCCGAACGAATAATTAATTAAATTCATACATGAATCCAGAAAAGCACTGACGTAAGAAGTGCAGGTTTACGCGTTCGTTCATCTGCTAGTGATACAGTGTAATGAAATATTCATACATAATTCAATATTTGAAAGTTGCATTCGTTCATATGTTTGGATATCCATCCATGTTGAAGTCTCGTTAGTCGGTAGTCCAGAGACCGGACAAATCTGACATTCGAAGAGAGAATGACAGGGACTGAAAATTTTCATTCTAATAAAACGATAGGTATATAATGCATTTTTTCAAAGAAGTTTTTGCTTTCATATTGAGAAGAGAATAAATGAACAATTTGAAACTGTTATATTTTTACGAAGCCAAATGAAATATCTTGCTGATTTTCATTTTATTGTGCGAAGTTGATTAATCGAAAGGAAAAAATATCAATTTCATCTCACCTATATATTTCAACGAAATAGCTGAAGCAGATTCACTGCATTTAAGTGAAAAATAGTATGTACTAATAATTCTACCTTGCATGTTTCAATTTTTTTTTTGGGAAAACCGTGCGAAGGTAAAACAATGCTGGCAATTTTTATACAAAACATTAATATTATCCAACTGAAGTTCATATACATATATGTTCGCCGATAGAAAATCAAATCCTTTACAGAAAAGCTTTTCTTGAAGATGACAGTCAAATAAACCGATTCCATATCATATCGTTCCGATCATTGAACTGTTGTCCCAATTTTGTTCTTCTCATTTGGACTTTTGTAATCAACAAGAATTTCAATATTCCATCGAATGTAATCACATTGAAGGAAATTATATGCGTCATAAGAAGTGTACCAATGTTTTTTTTTATCTTGTTTATACTCGCCTGGATATGCATAATTTGTGCATCATCATCCTACAACCAGAAACCAATTTCAAATTGATTGAATCTTCCTAAGCATTTGACGAATGGACCGGAGACTCTGACCTAGCATGTTAAATAATGTGCCTTATGAATATAATTTCAGATTTAATTCAATTTTATTTTCGGGGATGCGTCGTATCCGACATTTCTGAAAAATTGTGTTTGATTTGAGATGATAACGATCTTGACGAAATCTACTCAAACAAGCCGGTAATTGTTTTTCCTTCAGTCGTCAGATCAGACAGCAATTATTGTAGTAATATTTATATTATATATATCAAAATTTAAATGTAAATAACTGGAGAACCTTTCTCATTCTGCATTAATGATCTCAGGCGAAATATTGAGAACCCAAACTGATTTTTTTTTCAAAGAAAAGGCAAATAGTATATTCTAAAACAAGTTGCAGAATGGGTTCCTGTTCCAACACGAATGCAAAACGCAGGAGTGTGGAATTGCCTTCTGCAACGACTATTTTTTTCAATTTCAGTCAATTTTCATGAAATAATATTGAATTTCAATGAAAATATCAGATAAAACCTCCTTGTGCCTTTTGTCGTTGTATCTTGGCAGTTGGTGTTACGAAAATTGACAGATAACGAAATTTGAATTCGTGAATTATCTTCAACAAGATCGATATAACATCACCAGAATTGAACGATCTTGCCTATAATGTGGCAAATAAATTAATACCTCAATAATCTATATCCTTGAATGAAAAACGATACGAAAAACTCTTGCATTGTCTCATCGCTCGACGGGCGTTGTAATTTGAGAACAGCATTTTTTAGTACTGTTATGAACACATTAAGATACTGAAATAGAGAAAAATTATTTCTGATATTTTGAAAAATTAAGTATAAAAGGTGGTGTCAAAAAGCTGAAAAAATAGATAACAAGACATGAATATTCGTCGGTTAAAATGGTCAATAATGTCTTCATAACGTTTTGTCCTGAATGACATGGATCCTGTAGAGCAAATTCATAGCAATCCGGTCAATCAACTCTGTTGTTTGTTGATATTTGTGACATTCTGAAGATATGTTTATTACTATTTCGTCATGTTCGTTTTCTGGACTGCGAAATCCAGTGGGCCTCTTATTCTAGTTGTCAGATTACAGATGGAAACCCCATAGCGCATTATAAGAATTCATGAATGTTCTGCTAATGAAAAATGTCATTTAAGGTCAGTTTATGCTGAAAATAATACAGAAATAAGAGCCTTTGTAGCGTGTCCACTGTCAGTCATTTACATTTAAAAAAAAATTATTGTTTGGGAGATTTGTTCAATCTACAAAACTATTCCCTCGATTGCGTGGTTTCTTATGAAAAGTTGTGATATCGGCAGTTTTTCGATTTTCTGGAAGTTTTTTGAGTCAAATTGGATATGATTGGAGTATTAAAGTTTCTGCGGAAGCGGCTTTTTCTTGGGTAATTTCATACATTATGTTAGCGTATGAAAACGACCAGGAAATGCTGTCGTCAGGTCAGTAGCGCATTTTTGTTCATAAACAATAAACATAAAATCAAGAATATCGTTTAGAATGCTTTAATTAAATTGCACGATATCCGTGATTTTTCTCATCATTATTGCTACTGCTAAATAACAAATTTCAAATCGTATTCTTCGCTTCGGAAATATTGGCAAAAATGAGAAAACACTTCATGAGAGTAACTCTGACACTACTGAATAGAACAACAGATTTTGCCCATCGACGAAATCAACGGAGATATCTTTCCTGAAAATTTGAAGTCCTCAATTTACGAGATCTATTTCATTTTGAATTTCCGTGTTGCAACAAATACATATTTCGGTGAGGATTTTCCACCCCTTCGATTTTAACGAAATTGTGAAGTACATGAGTATCATTTTTCTTTCAAATGTCAAAAATGACATTGTTCAGATCAGTGATTTGAAACATATGGTAGAATAGAAAAATAAATCCAAGGCAATAACTGTAAACCTACTGCACCTATTTAGTCCAAGAAATTGGACGGATGCAGAGCTATTTTCACAATTCTGATAATTTTCCCCATCTGATCGAAACTTATCGTGCTTAGTTATTCTAATAACTTGCATGCGGCAGATGTGTAGAAAGAATTCCTCTTGGAGCGCATCGTTCGGTGATTTTATGACCTTTTTTATGTGTTATTTCGATGTAAACAAAGAGCAGGTGCTCGCTGAGATTTGCGACGCGACCTATTGGACGCTTGCAAATCGGTATGCTGAAAGTTGACCTAATATTCAGAAAACATCTATGATATGAATAACTAATTTCATCCAGAATTTCTTAGAGCAGATACATTGACTTGTACCCAACGTCAACTTTCAGCTTGACGATTTACAAGCATCCACAAAATCTCATAATCCTTCTCAGTCCGTACATAATGAATGAATATTTCACATTGACGGTTGGCTAGTATTCAAGTATTCAGTATATGTGGGTTTCATAAAACTCTGATTGCTCGATCAAGCACTGTCAAGTTGATTATAGCTTTCGAGATTTGTTGAATTTTCAAATGCACAGATTTGATTGGATCGAATTTACGTGAGCTCTTTTGATCAGACAATCAAGTTTTTATGAAACCCCAATATTATAGGAACAATCAGATCACTTGATCAACATTGATTATGAGAGAATTTTTATATTAAATCATTTACCATTAATATTCACAACCCCATTCTGTTTGCGACTATTCTATAATTCACTCAATATAATTGACTTTCAATCGACTAATGATACCGAGACTTGATAGAGGTTCGGAACCTTCTTTTTCGTGCTTGTCTCTCAAACTACTCAGTTGCATAGATAAAAATCAAAGTCGAAAAAGTACTGTAAGAAGGGCCAAACTTCAAGGGGAGATTATGCAAGAGATTTGCAACAAAAAATGTCATATAACACATGCTTCAAATCCTGACGGTTATTCTGCAATTTAGCATTTCTTGATTTCAAGAAATATTTCAATTATTTATATAAAATCATTCATGCTCCAGTTATCCTTGCAGCTTCATCAAATTCAATCACATATCTGAAAGTGGCATTGAATTTGCAACAAGACAAAAATTTCAGTGTGCCAAGAAAATCTCATTGCGGGCGTGGTAAGGAGATGAATATCACAATTCTGAAGTGACCGAGATCAGTCATATTATTCCTATGGATTTTTTCTCTTCAGCCAAAACTAATGAGCTTTCGAATGACCTATCGGTTTTTTGTGCAAAGTGCTTGTCTTCTATCGTTATATCATGGCTAACAAGATAACAAAAAAAATCGAAAAATTCCGAACCTAAATTTGCTTCATTCTGAAGTTCTTTATGATTGAATATTAAGGTTCTCTAATGAAAATGATGAATTTATTCATCGAAAAAGAGCATTTTGAAAAAATATCCTAATTTTCAATAAAAATCCGCCTTCTTCAATTCCACACATCGCTTTCGAATTGAATCCACCACCCTAGGAAGTTCACAACGTATTTGACGTATTTCTGCAGAACGCAATTGTATCCTTTCGATCAGGTCATTTCGAGCCTCAATACGAATTTCATACACTCTTTCTCTCAAGATGTTCCAAACATAAAAATCCAAAGGCGTAAGGTATGGGCTCCTAGGTGGCTATCTTACCGAGCCTTACTTTCCAATCCAGTTCACCACATTCATTCATTGACTCATTTTGTAAGCCAGTAGCAATAGATCTGCTACTCTGTTTTGAATTAATGTTATGAATTTCTTCAGAGTTGTAGATCAGAAAGAATTACTGGTCCGAAAAGTTCACCTTTCATCACTCTCAACCACACTTTCACCCTGGTAATGAGAAACAATGGTCGTATGGGGGATTTCTCTTCTGAATACATCGCTGTTTCGCAAATTTATCAAATCCGATTTCGTAAAAGTTGCTGTCTGCGCTTTTTTCAAATGGTATAGATGTAACTTATTTTTTGAAAACTGTGTAAAGTAGAATAATGTATCCTCAATCTCCACTCAACTCGACGAGTACTTTTTGTGGGTTCTCCCGGACATCTTGAAGTATAGCACAGTATAGCAGTTATATGCTGGCCTGGCCGTGCTGACTATTTTGGTCCACCTTCTCTGATTCAGAAACCAGAAAATGACCTTAGTCTTCTGAATACTTAATATCAATCGAGTTGATTCGTTAGATTCGAGAAAACGTTAGTAACACTCAGAAATATTGAGTGGTAGAAAAATCTGTCAGATTTCAAATACAATATTCCCTTTAATAGTCAATCACAAGCAGCTTCAAGATAGAGTAAATAAAGGGTTGAAATTTTTCGACTTTTTTGTTGTTATCTTGTCAGCTATGATATTCTGACAGATGACAAGCACTTGTCACGAAAGTTTTATGTCATCGAGAGGTCATTGATGAGGTAGTTTTTGTTGAAAAGAAAACGAGCCCATATTGTAAAATTTTTCATTGATAAAACCATTGGAAAAATATGACTGATTTTGGTCACTTCAGAATGGTGATATTTTTCTCCTTACCACGCCCGCAATGAGAAATTTTTTGGCACACGAAAATTCCTATCTTGTATTAATTTAATGCCATTTCCAGATATTCTCTTATGAAGCTGGATGAGGCTGCAAGGATAACTAGAGTATAAATGATTTTATGGAAACATTTGAAATATTTCGTGAAATCAAGAAATGTTAAATTCAAGAATAACCGTCGGAATTTGAATCATCACTTTTCTGGTGGAAATCGCTTGAATCATCTCCCCTTAAAGTTTGGCCCTTTTTACAGTAGACACTCTCTATATGATGATGTATAGAAACTTGTACTGCATTGAGAGAAGTTCTCTGAAAAGGATTATCTGAATACCCACTCAAATTTTGTGACAGAATGACAAAGGGGCAATTTTCAAAATACAATTTTATCTCCAGAATATCTTGGTGCAGTTCATTTTATAATTATAATATATTCCTAAACTTTAATTCTGATCAGGTGGAAATTTCATCTTCCGATGCTCAATAGGGTTACAAACAGTTCCACATTTTCGTGAGGATAAATGAAACGAAAAATTGGGTTGAAATAACATCAATTGTGTGGAGAATAATATTTGTCGATATATTCAACGAATATCAAACCCATAGATTCTTCGGAGCTATTCACAGCTATCGTCCAAAAAATTTTCATGACTAGCGCCGGGCTACCTGTGAGTTTAATACGTATTTAATTTATCGACAAATATACTTATTTATTGATTCAATGTTATTCTTATATCTCTGGAAACTGCGTGAAAAGGTTTATATTGAAAAACAATATTCGAAAAATTCTGTACTTACTAAAATTTTTGATATAGGTATATCGCTTACAATTCGGCTACATGAAAGTCGTAGATGAAGTCTCGCGTTTTGCAAAAAAGATTGCATTGGAAGAATAGATGTTTTTCTCTCTGAAAAATCTTCATTCCGTCAAAAAGAGGAAACATATTGTTCTTATACCTAGTTCTTGTTCTAGTCATGCCATGTGGAAAGTACGGACATAGTGGAAGGAAAATATGGAATAAATTCAAGAACATATTCATAATTTTCTCACTCGTTAGTTTTGCCATAAATGAAAAACCTATTCGGCTAAAATTTGTTATTTAGGAGGAAGTTCGAATAATTTGAATGACAACTTTCAGCATACCGATTTGCTAGCGTCCATTGCATATCATCGTCCATTTCAGAGAACACCTTATTCATAAAATAAAAAAAAGGTCATAAAAATCACTGAACCATGCGCTCGAAGGGAGATTCCTTCTGTACGGTTTTCGTATGCAAGCAAGTTATCATGAAGTCGTTCTATCCAGCCTCCATCAGCACGATAAGTTTCGATCTGATGGAGAAAATTATGAGAATTGTGAAAAAACTTTTGGATCCGTAGCATCTCGGCTTAACTCGTATTTTGGTTAGATCAGTTCAGAGGTTTCACATTCTGCAATATAGCAGAATGTTCCGAGAATTTCGATCTGATTCCCGAAAGTCCTCAAATGAAAATATCATAAAAAGTAGGTAGCACGGCCTATTTTCACCGCCATTGCTCATGCTTGAGAATTGGCACCTTCTGGTCTAGTGAAACCTGGTTTTGTGGCCTTTTAAAAAAAAACGTACTTTTCGTGAGTCCTTTCTTTCGTTTTTCTTCCAAAACAGTGCAACTTCTCTGAAACTCCTCAGATATGTGTGGAAATCCAAAATTTTCACCTCGAAGAATGTAGCAAATTTTGTCCTTTCTACATGTTATCCTATCGTTTCTGGTGATTCAGATTCTATCAAAAAACCAGGTCTCGATACCTGATATCCAATATGGTGGCTAGAGCATAAGTGACTTGATATAAGAAACTTGGATTCTTCATTAGGGTCCCAAGCATAACAACATACTACAAAATCGCAATAACACCACCTTTTGCATTCAAACAACATTTTCTGATACCCACGTATTGGACTTGGACTACAGGCATATAGGCTCCAAATGTTCGGTGATCTGTATGCATTTTTCCGATACTTAAAGTGACATTTATCGATCTGCACAGTTTTTGATTTGTACTGACAGGTTTTTTCCAATGTGTTCTATTGGGTACATCATAAGCCCACTTATAAATACCGAAGTTGAAATTAATCGAATATGTGGTTTCCCTTATATTCAGAAGAATAGGACAATAACTGTGAAACCTCTGAACTGATTTAACCAAACTACGAGTTAAGACGGGATGCTACGGATCCAAAGCTTTTTTCACAATTCTCATAATTTTCTCCATCAGATCGAAACTTATCGTGCTGACGGGAGGCTGGATAGAATTACTTCATGATAATTTGCTTGCATACTGAAACCGTACAGAAGGAATCTCCCTCCGAGCACATGGTTCGGTGATTTTTATGACCTTTTTTTATGTTATGAATGTAAACAAACAGCAGGTGTTCTCTGAAATGGACGATGCGATGTAATGGACGCTAGCAAATCGGTATGCTGAAAGTTGTCATTCAAATTATTCGAACTTCCTCCTAAATAACAAATTTTGGCCGGATAGGTTTATCATTTATGGCAAAACTAACGAGTCAGAAAATTATGAATATGTTCCTGAATTTATTCTTCATTTTCCTTCCACTATGTCCGTACTTTCCCACATGGCATGACCATAACAGAACAAGAACTAGGTATAAGAACAATATGTTACCTCTTTTTGACGGAATGAAGATTTTTCAGAGAGAAAAACATCTATTCTTTCAATGCAATCTTTTTTGCAAAACGCGAGACTTCATCTACGACTTCCATGCAGCCGAATTGTAAGCGATATACCTATATTGAAAATTTAAGTAAGTACAGAATTTTTCGAAAATTGTTTATCAATATAAACCTTTTCACGGCAGTTTCCAGAGATATAAGAATAACATTGAATCAGTAAATAAGTATATTTGTCGATAAATAAAACACATAGTAAACTCACAGGTAGCCGGCGCTATTCATGAAAATTTTTGGACGATAGCTGTGAATAGCTCCGAAGAATCTATGGGTTTGATATTCGTTGAATATATCGACGAATATTATTCTCCACAAAATTGATGTTATTTGAACCCAATTGTTCGTTTCATTTATCCTCACGAAAATGTAGGACTGTTTGTAACCCTATTGAGCAGCGAAAGATGAAATTTCCACCTGATCAGAATTTAAGTTTAGGAATATATTATTATTGTAAAATGAACTGCACCAAGATATTCTGGAGATAAAAATGTATTTTGAAAATTGCCCCTTTTTCATTCTGTCACAAAATTTGAGTGGGTATTCAGATAATCCATTGCAGAGAACTTCTCTCAATGCAGTACAAGTTTCTATATATCTTCATATACAGAGTGTCTACTGTAAGGGCCAAACTTCAAGGGGAGATAATTCAAGCGATTTCCACCAAAAAAGTCATATAACACATGATCCAAATCCTGACGGTTATTCTTCAATTTAACATTTCTTGATTTCACGAAATATTTCAAATGTTTCCATAAAATCATACTCTAGTTATCCTTGCAGCTTCATCCAAATCAATCACATATCTGGAAATGGCATTAAATTCAATACAAGATAAGAATGTGTGTGCCAGAAAATTTCTCATTGCGGGCGTGGCAAGCGGATAAATATCACATTTCTGAAGTGACCTCAATCAGTCATATTTTTCCAATGGTTTTATCAATGAAAAATTTCAGAATATGGGTACGTTTTCTTTTCAACAAAAACTACCTCATTAATGACCTCTCGAATGACATAAATCTTTTGTGACAAGTGGTTGTCTTCTGTCAGAATATCATAGCTAACAAGATAACAACAAAAAAGTCAAAAAATGTCGAACCCTTATTTACTCTATCTTGAAGCTGCTTGTGATTGACTATAAAGGAGAATATTTTATTTGAAATCTGACAGATTTGTCTACAACTCAAAATTTCCGAGTATTACTAACGTTTTCTCGAATCTAACGAATCGACTCGATTGATATTAAGTAGTCAGAAGATTAAGGTCATTTTCTTATTTCTGAATCAGAGAAGGTGGACCGAAATAGTCAGCAAGGCCAGGCCAGCATATAACTGCTATACTCTAAGATGTCCGGGAGAACCCAAAACAAGTACTCGTCGAATTGAGTGGAGATTAAGGATACATTATTCTACTGTACACAGTTTTCGATAAAAAAAAGTTACATCTATACCATTTGAAAAAAGCCCAGACAGCAACTTTCACGAAATCGGATTTGATAAATTTGCGAAACAGCGATGTATTTATAAGAGAAATTCCCCATACGACTATTTTTTCTCATTACCAGGGTAAACGTGTGGTTGAGAGTGATGAAAAGTGAACTTTTCGGGCCAGTAATTCTTTCTGATCCACAACTCTGAAGAAATTCATAACATTTATCCAAAACAGAGTAGCAGATATATTGCTACTGGCTCATAAAATGAATCAATGAATGAATATTTTGTGATGAACTGGATTAGAAGGTAAGGCCATGTAAGATAGCCACCTAGGAGCCCATACCTCACGCCTTTGGATTTTTATGTTTGGAACATCTTGAGAGGAAGAGTGTATGAAATTCGTATCGAGGCTCGAAATGACCTGATCGAAAGGATACAATTGCGTTCTGCAGAAATACGTCAATTACGTTGTGAACTTCCTAGGGTGGTGGATTCAATTCGAAAGCGATGTGTAGAATTGAAGAAGGCGGAGGACATTTCGAACCAATGTTAATTGTGGTAGTTTGTTTTCTTTACATCTTTTCATTACATCTGTTTCATTGAAAATTAGGATATTTGTTCAAAATGCTCTTTTTCGATGAATAAATTCATAATTTTCATGAGAAAACCTTCAATATTCAATTATAAAGAGCTTCAACATGAAGCGAATTTAGGTTTGGAATTTTTCGACTTTTTTTTGTTATCTTGTTATCCATGATGAAACGATAGAAGCCAAGCACTTCGCACAAAAACTGATATGTGATTCGAAAGCTCATTAGTTTTTGCTGAAGAGAAAAAATCCATAGGAATAATATGACGGATCTCGGTCACATTAGAATCGTGATATTCATCTCCTTACCACGCCCGTAATGAGATTTTTTGACACACTGAAATTTTTGTCTTGAAGCAAATTTAATGCCTCTTTCAGATATGTGATTGAATTTGATGAAGCTGCAAGGATAACTGGAGCATGAATGATTTTATTTAAATAATTGAAATATTTCTTGAAATCAAGAAATGCTAGATTGCAGAATGACCGTCAGGATTTGAACCATGTGTTATATGACATTTTTTGTTGCAAATCTCTTGCATAATCTCCCCTTGAAGTTTGGCCCTTCTTACAGTACTCTTTCTACTTTGGATTTTTATCTATGCAACTGAGTATTTTGAGAGACAAGCACGAAAAAGTACGTTCTCAACCTCTATCAAGTCTTGGTGTCATTAGTCATCAATTATATTGAGTGAATTATGGAATAGTCGCAAACAGAATAGGGTTGTGAATATTAATGGTAAATGATTTAATATAAAAATGCTCTCATAATCAATGTTGATCAAGTGATCTGATTGTTCCTATAATATTGGGGTTTCATAAAAACTTGATTGTCAGATCAAAAGAGCTCACGTAAATTCGAACCAATCAAATCAGTGCATTTGAAAATTCAACGAATCTCGATGGCTATAATCAACTTGACAGTGCTTGATCGAGTAATCAGAGTTTTATGAAACCCACATATATTGAATACTAGGCAGAAACGTGCCAACCGTCAATGTGAAATATTCATTCATTATGTACGGACTGAGAAGGATTATGAGATTTTATGGATGCTTCCAAATCGACATGCTGAAAGTTGACGTTGTGTACAATCAATGTTGAAAATTTTGGTATCGGATTGAAAGCTTTCACACAAGGAAAGTTGATATCTTGTGCGGATGTACAAAATCAAAATTAATTTGGCGCTAACCCATTCAAATACATTTCGATTTGAAGAATTAAAATTGCTCCCTGCACATCGCATTTCATTGCCCTGAGGGTGCGGAAACTATCAAACTTTATAAATACTTGCGAGCCCCACATCCAGCTGAATTCTAAACAATGACATAGCGGAGGCCACGTTGCCAATTTTCTTTGATGATGTGGACGCCCAGAAATCGGAATAGTGAAAGTTTAATATACAGTTCATTAATATACTCAGACTGCAGCTAGCGACTCAAGTGGCAAACTAGTTGAACTGAAAATATTCAGCCCGTATAGAAATAAACGGTGAAATCGATTACCAAGCGTCCCCGCCAAATTTCTCCTGTAGACTCAGTGGGCCACTACTAATGATTTTACATAGGAAAACTTCCGAGCGTCCATATACGGACGCTCGGAAGAAGTCGGACGCTTGGAAGATAGCAAATGGTCAATGTATGGACGCTTAGAAGATAGTGGGATGTATATATATATATATATATATATATATATTATATATATATATATATATATATATATATATATATATATATATATAATGGATAAATTACAGCTCAATGTGACATGTTCTTTCGAGCATTTAGGCCGTCGTCGTAGATAAGTTCTCGACGTTTCGCCAGTTCGAGTGTCTGGCAACTTCAGGAGTTATATTTCAGGAGATGTTCTCACTGGACTGAACTGCCCCCTCAGGCAGTTCATATATATATATATATATATATATATATATATATATATATATATATATATATATATATATATATATATATATATATATATATGATTAAATTATTTCGGGTACTCGGCTAGGTGGGTAGATTGAAGTAACCAATCGTCAATCAATACATCTATATTTCGGACCAAATGCGGTCCTTCATCAGGATGCTACAATGGAACATATGAAAAGGAAATATCTATGGGATTAACTGAATAAGCTTACATTTGACTAGGTTATAAAAGATAACGATATCCATGGAAATGCTTCAAGTCCGACCAAATACTTTTAATGAGTCCATTACTTGATCCATGTTGGTTTTGGTTTTCTTCTTCTTTTTTATATTAATTTTATGATTCGACATCAAAATTGACGTCAGTAATTTCACTGTCTAATTTATGTCTTCTGCTTTTGGATATCGTTATCTTTTATAACCTAGTCAAATATAAGCTTATTCAGTTAATCCCATAGATATTTCCTTTTTATATGTTCCATTGTAGCATCCTGATGAAGGACGCATTTGGTCCGAAATATAGATGTATTGATTGACGATTGGTTACTTCAATCTACCCACCTAGCCGAGTACCCGAAATAATTTAATCATAAATTGAAAGAACGGCGAAATCATTTCTATATTATATATAATATATATATATATATATTTTTATGGTTCTGAATATTATATATAATATAAAGAATACTTTTTGATAAATTCTGTTTATGGTTTTTTTTCCAAATTCAAATATATAATTCATTTTCAGATAAATAATTCATTTTTTTTCATAACATTCTTCAGAAACATTTTATCCAAATTCAAAATTAATATATATCTATTGAGGCCATAACCTGAAAAAAAAAATATAGATAGACAATATTGTATATAGATTCTATGTAGCATAGGGAATTGGAATAGGAATCAAGAGGGTAGGAATTTATGAAGAAGATTGGTAACCGGGGTAACAGAAAAAAAAGGAGAAAAAAAATCGACAGAAGTTGAGAAATTGAAAAAAATAATTTGAGAAGATAAAAAGTGCAAGCAATAATAATTCGAATTTATATTTCATGTATTACAGTTTCTCCTGAGGAAGTTGACAACGGTCGACGAAATATTGAGAATAAAGATAATCACAGATCATTTTGACTGTTTGAAAAAATTGACCACATACCCGATAACTAAATTTTTGTTAATTTTTATATGGTCGAGGATAATTTTCTACACTATATATATATATATATATATAATATATATATATATATATATATATATATTCATTTTTACCTAGTTATTCATATATGAACGTGTTCGAATATATTTGTTGGGTGTCTAGGTTACAGTTGAAAAACGTGAAATAATTTATTCATACAAAGATTGTAACAAAGAATATATAGGTCAGACATGATCGAAAATGGGGAATCCGATGTGGGGAGACATTCATCGCTGAAATACAGATGAAGCGCTTTAGACGTCGATAAAAACAAAGAACACTACTATTGATCATCTCAATTCCACGTATTTTTTGACATAATCAACATATTCATTCTTGATTTCCCATAAAAAATACTTTTTTATCGTGCAGTATCAAAACTGGGAAAAATTTCGTGAAGATTTTGATAACTCATGATTTTTGCTAGGGAATATGGCTCACCAACTTTTCTATCTACCAAATATTTCATGAAATACGGTCGAAACGTTTCGGATCGCTTTTGTACACTACCACTGTAACACGAGGATTATTAATCTCAAATTTTTCACTTCGATGTTTTCAACTTCAAACTTCAATTATACATAAGCGAGAGAAAGGGGCGTGGAACTGTGTGGTATGGAACCAATGTTTGAAAACACTGGTATTTGTCTCACAATTGAAATCTCAATATATAATCTGTCATGAATTATAAAAGAATCCATTATTCTCATATACCTACATTTTCAAGAAGAAGGTACATATTATTATTTTATTCAATTAATTCTTAGAAAAGAAATTCAGAGACGATAAAGGAGCCAATGACAATCCAATAAATACACAGTGTGATTCCGGAGGAGATCGTCAGACTTTAGATGAAGTTTGAGAGAGTCATTTTGATTAAACTTTCAATTGACATTCTACTGAGAGTTTGATTTTGCGTAGAAATTTCTCGAAAATACTTCCGATTAGATTTTCTCTCATTTCAATTTCAATCTTATAAAATTTCGTTTTTAGTTGTCCTAACAAAAAATTATCTAGAGAGTTCGAATCAAGCAATCATTGTGTTTGAGCTATTGCTCAAACACAATGATTGCTTTATCCCAGAATAGTGCCAAAAAACAGCTGAATAATGGCTACTTGAAGTAGAATCTCAAAAGGGAAAAGCTAATAGGTACTATGTTTAATATATCGAAATAAATTTTTGAATTCGATAAAAATCTCAAAAAATCACGAATTTCAATATCGACAATTCTTCATATGCCAATAATTTGACAAATGAATATCAAATGGACCGAAAATAAACAAATTTCAGATAGTCACATTTTTCCAAGTGAAATGACCCCAGAAGTCAGATTTTGCGAGGGCCATTTTTCTTGGATGAACTTTTATATGTCCATTATCAGACGTCAAACCTAGTCGGAAACGATTACGAATGAATTTATTCCGAGACGATATCAGAAGCATGTTCTTTAATGAATATTCACGAAAAATATACATTTTTTCAATACGCTCATGCTAAAAATATAAACATAAAATTCTGGCGTTCTCTCTTTGTTAAATATTCCCAACAATTCCTTGAAAACGGAATCAACTGTAGGAAGCGGATTTTAGCGTGAATTGAGAAGGTCACCGAATAGGTGATGTTATCTAATTTGTTCAGGTTTCGATATGATTTGCTTTAGATTCACTTGTTTTTCTCCCATGAACTTTTATATAATGGAGAACGGCATTATTCATCAAAACATAATCGATCAGATTATCAGAATTGATTAATTGAGGATAATGAAATTTTCAGTTTGAACATATTTTTTTAACAGTGAATTTGTTGTTGTTCAATCCTATGCTTGAGTGCAGATATTTCCAGAAATGTCGTCATTTGATCCCTTTTCAAGCTGAAGCTAATGTCGAATACAAATATGTATTGATATTAATTTGTCAGATTGGTTGATGTATAATGTATAGAAATAATTGAAAATGTATCACGTACTTATTGAATAAATTCATCATCTGATCAAAGGGCGAGTACTTGGAAGATTTCAATGTTCCGTTGGAGTAATGGGTAATTTTTAATAATGAGTCTAGAGCAAAAGCAGTTATGAAGAATTGAGAAATATAATATTGAAATTATTGCAGAGGCAAGTTGCTTGTCAATATAAGGAATTTTCATCTACTACTATTTGAAAGATACGAAAAAATGATGTTCACAAAATTAAAAGCAATCAACACTCAATCTCTGGAATGACCGATAAATAAATTGGAAAATGTATAAGAAACATGAACAAACAAAATCGTAGGGACTGTGAAAAAGACTTATTTTACCGAAGTATATTTCTGTGAAAGAATACAATTTTCAGTTCGAAGAATGTTGAAAGAAATTTATCAGTTATAGGTTTTCCTCTTATCGGATGTCTCATTTATTGAAAGTATACATCGATAATGTTTTTTCAAGAAATCTCCTATTTTGTATTTATTGTTTTCAAAAACTAATCAACTCCATTGAGTCCACTAATTAGTGACCTCAACGAATCGTGTGAAACCACAACTTCAAAATTCGATATCTGATAAATTCAGAATTGATTCGTTATTATAATTTTCGACCAATTAAATATTTTCATAGAAGCATTTTCGGTAACATTTTGATGATAAAAATATTTGCTGGAAATGTAAAATAAGTAGGTAACCTGATTTTTAAGACAAAATTCGTCAAATCAATCCGGAACCCCCTGAGTCACCCATGGTAAATAAAAAAATAAACAATGAAGGAAAAATAATACAGAGATACTTTTCCTCAATATGGAATATCATTCTATGAAACAGCATAGGAAAATACTCAGGGCCAGTATAATAAACTCATCCACCGAAAATTGAAATTTCACCCCAACTTGAGAACCGGTTTCTGTATACTCAAAATTTTCAGCCTTCAAACTGAGGATGAGTTTCAATTCTCGGTTGACACGTTTTTGATACTGGCCATGAATAATCTTTCACCATTTCGCAAATTATTCTGCGAAGTAGAATAGGACAATACTCAGGGTTAGTCTTATGTTTCATTATATCCAACTTTACTGCTTTTGGAAATACTATAGAAAACGTGATATCCACCTCTCAATTACAACTGAAGAAGGTAAGTCAATGGTGTGAAGCAAATAAAATCAAATTAAATATAGACAAAACAGGGGCAATGTTTTACCGAATAAGGAAATCAAATCTCACACCTCCCAGGGCAATTAATATGAGAAACAATGAGATAGTTGCACACTCGTATACAAAATTGATGAGAATCTATATTGATGACGAAATGAAGTGGGAAACCCACTGCGGCACCCTTAGTAAACGTCTGCACTCGGTGATATACTCACTAAACGTTTTAAAGTATCACTTGAATGCGCCAGTTCTCAAGGTAATATATTCTGCAAACTATCATATGGTATAATTTTTCGGGGTGGCAGTTCTTCATCACACAGAATATTTCTAGATCAAAAATGAGCAAATCGAACAATCTATGGAATTAAGAGAACAGAGACTTGCCGTGGTGTTTTCAAGGAGCATAGTTTAATGACGATGACTGGATTGTAAATTTATGAATGTTTAATGTTTGTTCGTCAACATGAAGAACTTTTCATAGATTTTGAGAATCGCAACAAAACAAGAAGAATGGATAGATATTCATTGCCCAAATGTCGTCTCACTTTATCGCAGCATCAAGTAGAGTTTTATGTCTCTCAAGCTTTAAAACAGTCCACCATCATCTCATCACAGTGCCTAGAATGAGAAAATCTTCAGAAATAGAACTCGAAAACTGATTTTGCAATGCGAACTCTATCATATTCAAGAATTTTTTGACTACTGCTGCTCTATAAATAACTAAAAATTGTGTTTCTTCCTTTTTTTGGTATGACGTATTTCCCTTTTATTGCACATAATCAAGAACTGTGATGAAATGAATAAATATTATTATTATTACTATTATTATTATTATTATCATTATTATAAACATGTCAACCGAGAATTGAGATTTATCCTCTACTCGAGGACAATTTTGAGCTCACAAAACTGGTTTTCAAGCTGAAATTGAATTCCAATTCTCGGTCGACACGTTTATAATATCGGCCCTACGACTGGTTCCTTAAATATAGATCCGAAGTGAGGGCAGGGGAGATCTAATCTGTATCAACTACTTTTTGAGATGAACCGAAGAACACACTAGCTAAGGCAGCAATTACGCAAAAAAATTCTATCGAAATCATTGCTCATCATTCGAATGAGATATCCAACAGTATTCACATATCAATAATATTTTTATTTATTTTATTTTTTTTATTTATTTCCTCAATTAATTGCTTCACACAGACTAAAGCCTTTGAAATAGGTACTCGATTATAAACTTGCTAATTTCTTCATGAATACATTTCACGAATGAGAATAAATGTAGATAGTTAATGAAATTTTATGTATCCACACCATACGAACGGATTGTGAAACGTATTAAAAAAATTCAAAATTGAAATTATCATTTTGGACTATAATATTATATGTATGTCCAAACCCTATAACTTTAAGAAATTTGTACATATTTCATTATAACTATAAGTATGCAGCTATCTCTATACCTTCTTCTTCTTTTCTTCTCAAACAGTCGAACAATAATTAAAACTGAGGGAATCATGTTTATTATTGAAAATTTTATGAATACTGATACAGACAAATACTTCGAAAGATCTGGTATCATTGAAATCGACCTAATCGAGGGATCCGTCGTTTTGACTTCCTTGCTGTTGAGATTGATTTTGATGAGCCGATTTTCGTATGTCCACATCCCAGTCAACCGGTAAAGTAACAGTGAGTCGCAGGGAATACCAAAAAATATCACATCGAAGAACAACTTTGAGACTTATCATAGATGTACTAAGGATTGAACATTGAATGAATTCCAAAGAACTTAATAATCGCAATGACATCTTTAAAACCTCACAGTATCTTTCGAGAATGCTTCACAGCAACACGTATCATTGCAGCCGAGATACGGAAATTTCATGTTAATAGGTAGTTCGATTTTCGTCTTAGGTTCTAGAATATTGCAATACCTATTTATTCGTATATTCGTGCAAAATGTTTTAATTTTTTTTCAGAAAATCATAGGTTGTTTCAAGGGCATAATAATAATAATAATAATAATAATAATTCTTTGCTAACATTGGTTATAACACGAGCGTTCTAGAAAATTCAGCATCAAGTAGGCTATGGATTTTCGAAGGTTTAATTTTCGGCTTCAGTCTCGGAATATTGACAAAGCCAAACGGTAGTCTACAGAATACTAAAATATGAACTTGCTAATTTCTTCCTGAGTACAATTCATGAACTTGAAAAAATATAATCAAAGTGACCTCTACCACGCTCCAAATAATATTTCAACAAGAAAGGGGAAATGGTGTACAGACAACGAATGAAAAAAATTGACTTATCTAAGAAGTCCGTCTACCTTCTCCTGTATACATATAATTAGTACAAACTCAGCTATTTTGATGGCCAGTCCATTAGGCTTAAATTTTCATGAGCAGATTTTTCGACGTCCCTATACATATACCTAGATGGATATTATGATAAAACTATTGTTATAGTGATAGCTCATTGTCATTCGAACCGAGAAGGCTAACATTTTTAGGAGCTTTGAATTCAACTTTTCTCGGTAAATAAATTGATTTTTTTTTTTGGATATGAGAAGGAGTGGCATAAATTAATAATTATTTTCAATGAAATTAAAATTTTGAATATATTTGATTGTCCATCAAGAAATTGAGTATTATTCCTTGTCAGGTAGGACAATGTATCATACCGAATAAAATTCAAACCTCCATTTTGACTATTTTCGATTGATTTCAAAGCAATCAAATTTGGCCTAGGTCGTGTTGAAATTTTACCGGCCATAATCATTCCTTAATATCGAATCTATAATATCTGTGCATCGTTTTTTTCGTCTGATTTATCCATTTCATTCCCGAATATGCCTCATAACAAAATTACAAAGTTCACAAGATCACTGCCGTTGAATTCAAATTTGAATCAAAACAAACACAAGCCGCTTGTGAATTCAATCCTTTCGTCCCTCCTGAGATCAAAATATATTCGAAGCGAAGTCTGAAGACGACCCGATTGACCATAGCAGGGGAGTCAAGCCTCCAATGCCATTCTAAAGGTTGAGATATTCTCTACTAGAGACTAGGATCTGGGATATTATGAACTACAGAATACCCAGCCTTTCGAATCTTCTCTCGTGCACGTACAGTGAAATAGTATAGCGCCAAGGTAGACTTTCACGTTTTCGATGAGGATGAATGAACTGAATATAACATTTTTCCATTGACCAAACATTCTTAATTTAAAATTTGAATTTAATGTCTAAAAATGATGATGGTTCACTTGAGTCCGAAATATTGGTATTTCATAGAAATTTGGCTCTAAGCTGTATGATGAGGCTAAGCCCCCCTTGCCCACTCTGACGAGTCGCCCTTGATATGTAATAGTTCAATTTTTTCAGAAAGCTCTGCAAGTCGAAAAATTTAAAATATCTACTTCCTGATTTATCATAATTCCAAAATTACACTGTGAAGTCTAAGATTGAAAACTATCTATCTATCAGCACACCTGTTCTTTTCTTCAAAATTTTCAATAATAATTATTATTAAAATGTTCGTATAAAAAAGTTACAAGTGTACAGGTAAAGAAGGACAGATTGATAATATTATACAGTGAACTCTCGATAAATCGAACATCGATAAGTCGAATTCTTAGGTAAATCGAAAAGTTCTTCTGTTACCCAGTGTAATTTCACCTCAATGAGTCAAACATTGTTGATTCTTGAAGGCTTAGAAGATGAGTCTAACTGCTGGGAGGGTTGTCTAGAGAACCACCACCTCCATAAATGGTACTCCCGACCACCATCGCCTTTATGGGTCGAACTTTTTGAACTAATCACTCGTGATTCATAATCGAGCCATGATTACATCAATCCTCGGAATAGTTGACATCACTTGACGAATAATAGATTGAATTACCAAACTTTACTTGCTTGCAAATGCAAATAACTTAATTTTTCTTGAAGATGTACCGATGACAGTACAATTACGAATTATTTTTAACCTAATGACGCTTAGCATGAACATATCCGTATAATAAACATGAAAATGAATAAAAAAATTAACAAAATTTAAGATCCTGCTCAAATTATCTCCCTCAATTTCTAGTACATGCATGCAGTCACTTCTTACTTCTGCAATTGTTACCAGCGTTCTTTAGAGTCTGTGGTACATCTTCTGATTGCTATTGAAAAAAAAATTAACGTATTCAGCAAGCAACTAACAATTGGTATATGGCAATTTTATATGTGATCTATCAAATCATATCACCTGTTTCAAGAACTGTCAAAAATGATCGAAACAATGCCCGCTTAGAAATCATCTGTGAAATAGAGGATATCTGACTAACTTGAAAAAGTCTGTTTACCTGCTCGGGTTTCTGGCCATATTTTTTCATTTCATGAAGGAATAATGGGCGTATAAACCTTTTTGCTGACAAAGGAGATGGTTAACAAAACAACGAAGATTTTCCTTTTCATTTGTACACTGAGTTCATATTACTCTGTTTGAGTAGGTTTCAATTGTTTCATCAAGATTTTATGAGGGAAGCAGTTGCAGCCATTTATAACCCTTTATATCTCGGATTAGCTGAATTTTTAGTGAACACTTTTTCTCAAGAAATGATGCCCATCTCCACAGTTTTGAAAAACATATTTATCGATAGATAAATAGATATATGTCTTTATTTCAGATGATATTTTCTTACAGGAAAACACAAAAATGAAACAGCACAAATAATAAATTCAACAAGACTTAAATAATCTTCCAAACAATATGGCTCTAGATCTACTAGAAGTTTCTTGGTTCTAATTTTGAACTTTCTGTAACTATTGATTATTTCGGATTATGAGATACTTAATTGAAAAGCTTTACACACATAAGAGATGGATTTTTTTTCAGATAGAGACAATCGATGATATGGAATGTTAATATCAGCTGTTCAAGTTCTATAAGTAGTATTGGTATTATATGAGTACATTAGACACTCATGAATGTAAAATCCATAAACCGTCAGAAACCCCTGCACGAATCTCTGAATTTTATGCCTAGCATTAATCTACTATTATTTCTGACTGATAAATATCGACTTTAGTGCTGGACTCACTCCCCAAAAAATTATTCCGTATTTGATAAGAGATATATTATCCTCTTCGTATCATCTTGAATGTATTTATTCATTATTCTCATGGCATAACATACTTTGTTCAATTTATTCAGAAGGTCCTCTATATGATTTGAGCATTGCAGAAACTCATCTTAAACGACCCCCAGAAAACTGGTAAACTTCGAAGTTCTTACTTCATCCTCACCAGGATTCATCATCATTGGCTGGTCATCTTTGGATCCGTAAGATCGAAAAACAACTACATCAGTGTTATTTTCATTCAGAATGAATTTTTTCCGCGATAGCCATTCTTGGATTCCTCTCATTTCAGCCTTAGATCATTATAATATCACATTTCGCTATTAAAAAATTCGAATCATTCACAAAATTGGTCGACTCTGCATCTTCTATTTCTGCAACCTCACATATATCATTAATCATTATCAAAAATAATAATACTCCGAGGATGCTTTCCTGTGGTACACTTAATTTATTCATGAGCCAAGTTGAGAAAGATGTTCGGCCATCTATAGCTACTCTCACATACTGCTAACGATCAATAATTTTTCGATATAATATGAAAAAATAGATCTTTTTGAGTGATAGTTTATTTTATATTTGAAATTTTCGATTTCATATATGATAATACAAATTCGAAAATATTTCGTTTGATATTACTTTTTTTTAATTTGAGCGATAATTTATTTGTTTCTCTTTTGAAAAAAACTGATTTGAATGACATCTAATATTGAAGAGATATTAGAAAAAAACATAGGGACTCCCACTCCGCGCGACAGCCCTCATGTACCAGCTATGAGCGCCAGCTCCGGAAGGTTAAGTTCGCGTAATATGAAAGGAATTAACATGTGTTCATGATTGAATAAACTCACTGAGTGCATTTGAGAGAATACGTGCAGACGGTAAATGGCAACGCTGTTGGTCGTCTAAAAAACGTGGGGTATACATAATATATACGTTCGGTCGTCAAAGTCTACGAACATGAACGGACGTGAGATAGCACTGAAGTGACTGGAAAAAAAATTGGTGAATGAGAAAAACTGAGTACGACACTAGAACCTACAACAACTAGTTCCATCATATACATCATTAGATCTGCGAGAACCCCGGTATTTCTGATGGACCCCAAAAGCCTGGATTTATACGGGACGTCTATCAGCACTAGGATGTATATATATATATAAACATTGAAAGAATAATAAGGATAGAATTACTACATGCAAAATTATTTCGTTTATTTGAAATCAGTGCAGTTTTCATTGATGTTTTATTTCCTGTAGGTAAATGGTGTAGTTCTACATGGTCGGTGTCATCTTAATGCCTCAGCTATCATTAAAGGACTTTCTGGACCAATATTCAAGGTTATACTTCTAAGGTAATATTCACTACATGATTAAAGTTTATGTTTTGCGAGGGAATTTTGGTAGATGATGAATTCATAAAGGGGTTGTAAATCTCTTCTCTTTATTATTTCATACAAATGTTGTACCTTGGTCGCTGTGTAAGTCGCAACAATAGCCCCGTCTTGAAGTGAATCTACGGAATGCAGAAAGAAAATTGAAGCAAGAATATCGAGTCACCAGTTCTAAATGAACTGCTTTCGTGCCCAAACATACGAAAACAGCAATGCAACCTTTTATTATTTTCTGACAACGGCCAGAATATGCTTTAATCAAGAATGGACCGGCATAATCAACTCCGGACCTTGCAAAGGGTTTACTAGGTCTCACTCTGAATTTGGGAAGGTTGCCCTGTTTTTGAAACATCGTACTAGCTCGGTATCTCAAGCAAGAGTTGCAATTATTTATAACCGATTTAACTAATTGCCTACCCCGAATTATACAAAATTCCTGACGTAACGTTGACAACGTCAGTTTCAAACCACCGTGCATCGACCGCAAGTATGCTCTTTTGACCAGTAATAGAGACAATTCACAATTGAGAGGCAAAATTAATGAATGGATCTCATCAAAATCTAGCAAGGAATTTTCTAAGGAGCCCTCACCTCTTAGCAGACTATCTTTTACAAACGGATCTAATTTTGTTAAAGCGTTATTTTTTTATGAACTCTGGTTTTGGGAAATTTCAAAAAATTCACTAGAAGTGTAAGCACGTTGAACTAGAAAAACCCAGGTCAATTCTGATCTTTTAATTTCATCGTAGGTTAAACCTACAGAACTACTCTCGCATCATTCATTAAACCAATTACTTGAAAAAAAATTTGACTTGACAAAAAATGATGACTTAACCCGTTTCAACAAATTCGAAACAAAACGTTAAATATATCCCGTAACTCGATTTAGTTAAATCAAATATAGTTTAGTTTAACTATATTTGAGTACCTACATACCAAATTCCAGACGCAATTTTCTTCTTGAAGTTTCGCACTATGAATCAAGCAACTTACTTTAATTGTCGTACCGGGAGTAGGTCATCATTAGGAGGAACCTGGAATGACTCATATGATTCCCACAAGAACGAGGAGCCTCTCCACCAAAATTCAAAATTACATAGATCACTTTTCTCTAGGCCTCTCGAAGCACAGTCAGCAGGATTGATAGACGATGAAACATGTCTCCAAATTGCCGATGGCATGGCCGGATGAACAATTGAGCAGTGATTTGCGATAAAAGTAGGCCAACCAGAGGAATGATCTAGTAGCCAAAATAAGACATCTCTCGAATCAGGCCATAAATGTACGATCATTAATTTCGACTGCCTTGAAAACCGTTTGTACTTATTTAACCAGTAAAACAGCAGCGCTTAATTCTAACCTAGGAATCGTAAATAGAGGCTTTAACGGGGCGACTTTAGTTTTCGCTTGGAGCAAATGGATAATAATTCGATTATCATAAATTACACACAGATAAACAACTGCCCCATAAGCAACCTCCGAAGTATCTGCGAAACCGTGAATTTAATAGGCTATTGCTTCAGGGCTGTAACCTAACCATCTATCTATTTTTGAGTCATTAAGGTACCTAAGATCATTGAAGCATTCAATGAACTGTTTAGCTAAGTCAGAAGGCAACTCCTCGTCCAATCGAACTTGTTTAACCAAAGTTTTTGCATAAATATTTTTAAATTTATCATGACTGGAGCTATCCAACCTGATGGATCAAGTAGTTTCACAATTTTAGACAGAACAAATTTTTTGGAAATAATAATCTCGTCGTAATCTATAAAGGAGGAATTCATATCGAAATGAAAATAATCAGCGCGTGCATTCCATTTTACACCTGGAGCTTAAAACTGTGTCATCTTCTGAATGCGGTAGAGACAAATCTTTAAGTAATCTAGGATCATTCGCCATCCATTTATGCAACTCGAAGCCACCCACTTTGCAAAAATTAGGTCGATTTGTTTAGATAGTTCTTCTTCCAAAATATAACCACCAGAAGTGGCATCATCCATGTGCATTTCCTTTTTCAATATTTACCCACCTAACGGAAAGTTTTGAAATTGATCATCTGCCAATCTTCGAGTATCACGAATTGAAAAAAATGGACTACATATTAATCTATAAGTGACTGTTTCTAGTTGCCATATTTTAATTTCTTCTGATCGCGACTACAGTGCCTGATAAAATTGATCCTCAGAATGAACTCTGATCTGGCGAAACATTTGTTTCACATCAAAACGGGAATTTCATCCAGCGAAGTATCAAACTCGAAAGATCTGGCAGCAGATTAGATCTGAATTTAAAGTGTCATTCAAAGATAAACCGTTAAGTACCACAGCCGAGCCATTAACCCTTTCCAGCCCAGTGATGCCATTTGGCATCATCAGAAATAAGTGCTTTTTCTAATCCCTAGATGTTACTGAAAACCTTCTTGTTCATATTTCTTATTCCTAGAAAGGGCATTAGTTGTATGGACATCAATAGTTTCTATTATAGAGTTCTGTATTTATGTTTATGCACATTTGCAAGTTTGCATTTCCTACTGCTGACATAAATTAGTGAACAGTGAACTTTCTAGTATTACTACTTTCAAATTGCGCTATATACAGACTTGAGAAAAATCGAGGTGAGTAATCATGCTTTAGTTTATTCAAAAATAGTTTTTGTTTATAGAAATAGCATCATAATTTACCCACCACCCCCAAAAAGTTATGATTCCATTTGGAATCATTGGGCTTCATACTATACAGATATTGTCTTCCGTATTGAATATATATTGAAAGAAATATTCATAATAATAATATCATATTTGTAGAAATAATATTGTATTTGTAGAAATATTTTTTTTATCAATTCAGGTTGAAATGGCGTGTATTGGGTTGATGGAAAAAGAAGAAAAGCATCTACTTCTAATTCTGGAAGGAGATATTTCAGACATTCAGTTATAAAACTCTGATGAAGATGTAGAGGTTGATGTAGAAGACAAAGAAGACATTTCTCCTCAATAGAAAGTCAAATACAGATAGGAGAAGTTGCTGATTGTATTGATTGTGAAGTGGGAAGGAATGTTGGGGACTCAGAAGATTATAGTTCGTCGGATGATATTCCAGTTGCCCGACTACCTAATCTCCTGAAAAAAAAGGATCCAACTTATCGATGGCGAAAGAAAGAAGACAACTAGAAACAATTAGCAATAATTCTTTTTCCAAACCCCATTCTACTGAAATGACTCCTCTACAATTCTTCTTCTTCATGTGCCATGTCAGTTTTCTCCGACGTTGGCGATCACCATTGAGAAGGCTTCTCGATCTTGAGCTAAATGCAAAAGTTGTCCTGTATTTCTTATTCGGTCCACTCTCGAATATTTTTGAGTCAGGAGGCTTGCCTTCTTCCAACACCCCTTCGTGCCTCTATTTTTCCGCTGATTATCATTTGTAAAATGATATAATAGCAAATATTGCTTATCGAACAAACCTTTATTTGTTCAACAAACTCAAACATCTGTGAACACAACAGAAAAAGAAATGGGAATTCACATTCAGAGTAGAATTATCAAAATGCCAAGTTACCGAAGGTACAAATATCCCTCAATCGCAGATGTGATGTCGCGTAATAGATTTGATAACTTCAGAAATATGGTTTATTTCAATGATAATTCCCAAATGAAGCCTAGGGATAGTCCAGATTATGACAAATTGTTCAAGATTAGGCCGGTGATAGATGGGACAAGGTCTAATTTGGCGAAGCTGGAACCAGAAGAGTTCAATTCAATTGAAAAACTTATGATCCCCTTCAATGGGCGATCATCTTTGAAACAATTCATGAAAAATAAACTTCATAAATGGGAAATAAAAATGTTTGCCAGAGCAGGCAAAATGAAAATGTAATTTTTTTTTGTCAAATGAATGTTTATACTGTTGGAATATAAAAAATTTTTAATTTCTTCGATGTTTGTGTAACTCCCAATGATGCCATATGGCATCACGAGTCCTGCAAGGATCAGGACACTTCTTAACATAAATTACTCATATATTTGTGTTTTTGGAGCTTATCTGAACTTATTTCGGTGGGTAATTATTTTTTTTTTCTTAAATCGATAATTCGGGCTGGAAAGGGTTAAAAACCGTTCTCAACTTGGAGCTTTCACCAACATTTTTCAAAACTCCAAATTTTCTTCATCATTGAGCTTAACTTGTCTCACATGATCGGAGTTCGCATAATCTAGCATGAAATCAACATAAAGCTTCTTGAATTCAAAATTACTCTCGAATCTCTTTTCTATATTAATAAGCATTCTCTTCGCAAACTCGAAAGAGCCTGGAAATTCTAACTCGCACTGCTTCTCAGTTTTGAAAGGCAATCGGACGGTATATCTCCCCGTTAAGTCTCGAGTATGTGTTGTGAGGAAATGATTTTCGCATTCAGCTTCATTTGGCGCAGGAAGAGTCTCAGTAAAGATTTCCTCCTGAGTCCAAAATTTTTGTAATGAGTCATTAATGTCCTCATGTTCCGAGATGTGTAGAATCAAAGTCGAATTGAACTGCTTCACAGCGCCTACGTTTCCAGACAACACTCACCCCAGACTAGTATTAATTGCAATCGGCTCATCAACTTTACCACGAATGATCGTTCCCTTGAGAATTTCAGCAAATCCGGATACACCTAACAGCAATTCGATAGAACCGTTTGAACCAAATTTAGGATCCGCTAAATTTAAATTCCGAATATGAACATAATCGTTGAGATCAGCATTCGAGCGAGGTGAATATGACGTTATTTTAAAGAGAACAAAAGCTCCAATTCAACACAGAACTCAGAATCGAATCTCGGTTTCAATGAAATATTAACCCTTTTTCTACAAACTCTTTCATACCCTAAATTTAATATTTGTAACAATGATTCAGTAATGAATGAAGAGTGTGAGCCTTGATCGATCAAGACTCGCACTAAACCTACCTTACCCTTGTCTGAAATAACAGCAGTTGTCAGCGAAACAGTACAGGTTACCTTGCAAATATTGGCAGATGAATTCACAATTAAATGAACGCCTTGGTCTTCAACTTTTCTTTTATCCTGAGCATTTGGTGATACTCCGTGAGAGAGAAGGGAATTTGACGAGTTTTCATGATTGAGTCTGCTCAAATGTAACGACGAGTGATGCTTTTCCATACAATGTTGGCAGCGTTTTGTTGATCTACATTCTTTAGCATTATGTCGGGACAAACAGTTAAAACATCTATTTTGTTTAGCGATAAAATCTAATCTTTCCTCTTTAAGGCAGTCTTGGCCTTGTAGGAATTGCAATATAAGAAAAAATGATCACCACCACAGAGTAAACATTCATTAGGGCGATTATTTGCAGAAGGCAAATTAGCTGCTAGCAGAGATGAAAGAGGGTTTTTTTGGTTATGAATGGCGACCTATTGAGAATTTTTAACGTTGGACTCTTCAAGAGCCTCCAACATAACCAAGTGACTCTCTAAAAATGGATTTAAACATTTAAATGTCGGAGGTTCTGATAAGCCATCAAGAGATCTCAAGTGTCTCTCCCACTGTTTACGAGTTTCAGAGTCCACCAATGAAATTATGTGGTGAACAAGAAAATCATCCCAATGATCAACAGGTCGACTTAGTAACCTCAATGGGGACAACGGTGTATCTAAAGATGAAATCAGACGTTTCAACTCTGAAGATGATTCTCTTCTCATACTTTTAATTGAAAAAATAGCCTGTATGTGCGAACCTACCAATCGTCGTATGTTTTCATATCTTTCCGATAGTTTTTTTGGAGCAATATCGAAATTTTCTGCAGTTATGGCTTATGGCTAGAGAGCTGATAGATCGTGCAGCATCTCCTTCTAAACTAGTTTTCGAATTATGCAGTTTTGTAACGTTCGAAATATTTGGTTTATTCATCAATAATGATGTGAATAAATCTCTGAAAGATTCCCACTGACAGAAATCACCTTTAAACATGGGTATTGAAATACGTGGCAACCTTTCGAAATCTTCTTGTTGGTGGCTAGCAACCTTACCACCCTGTGCAGCACGCGGTAAACCATTATCGATCATTAACGAATCCAAAAATGTCTGACATTCTACCTTGCGATCTAAATATTTCTCTTCCGTGTCTTCAAAAATGTTTTTCAAAATATAGTCGGATCCCTTAATCTGTTTAGAATTGTCTATAAGAATTTTGTAATGATTTAATTCAAACTTGGACCAATATTGATCTAGATTATCTAGTTTTGCAATTACTAAGCGTCATTTTTGCAGCATCATCCTTCTTGAAATTACTGAAGGAACGTGCAATTCTTCCTTGCAGTGAAATTTGTTCAACCAGAAACTCAGTCATTATAAACAATAACAATTTTATCAGGGCGAAAGAATCACAGGAAAATTCAGAAAGAGAAATGAACTTAACCACTTCAAAAGTATTACAATAACATATGAAACTAAATGAGAATTCAATTCAAAGGGGAGATAAGATCTTAATGAAAAAACACTCAAGCAATATTTTAAATTCAGTATACGTTCAAAAAACAAATAAGCAACAATCAATTCAAGGTAATACCAAATCTGGCGTTGCAATATTTCGAAAAAAATTTATTCGTTTTCTCACTTAAAATTCCAGAGCTCCCTGACCAACCGTAACTCTTTCGCCGTCTACCATTCCCCGAAGTCGAGACTCGGAAACAGCATGAATTCAGCCAAGAATCTTCCGTCCAAGATTTTCCTTGCCTCCAGCTAATGAGATGTATAGATGTTAAACAATCGAAGAAGCAGGTTATCTCGATCTCGCCTGTTTTTGTACGTCATATCGAACCCGGAGTACTTCTAGCGGCAGCGTCTTCAGTACGTGAAAACCTCAATTTCTTGTACAGGAATATAAAAATCCCTCCAGCATCCGGTTCGTTAGGACCACTAATGTTTGATTAGGAAGTGTTGTAAGGGATTTTTAAACTTCACTTAAAACTTTCCAGCATTTTATTCCACGCACAAATTAACATATCAAGAACTCGCATAATATGTTGTCTCTCGCTCATACAACTACCGAATGTGTTCTATATAAAAATTAAAGGAAGGGATAAAAACAACTGAGTATGCGTACATTTCTCAAATACCTAGAAGCGGGGGTTAAACAAATAGACAACCCATACATTGCAATGTAGCACGTCATAAGTCGATATCCGCGATTTATCCCAGTGCGCAGCAATTTTATCAGAACTTTAGCTGTGTGAATAAACTATGTAGTGTTCTATACCTTCTATGAATGTGTAAAATTTCGATCATCTCGAATAATTTTTTTTTCTATTCTCTGTTAATATTTACTTCATATTTATATCTTATCTCCGATGTTATTTGACTTTGAATATCTCGCTCATTATCGAGCGCCTACTGTAGATTGAAAGCTTTAAACGGAAAAGTACTTGCATGAAATTCATTCTCAGTGTACCTAATTCGGAGATATTTTTTTTTTTTAATCACTTTAAAGAGGTTTACAATCTACTTCTTCGAAGTATTAAGCAAACATGATAAATGTTATAAGCATGTAGAAGATATTAATATATTAATACTCCTTTATTGAACTTCAATTCAAGTCTTCTGGCCAGGTTCTCTTCAGTCTTCTGGTATTGAATGGACTTTCAGCTAGCTGATGTATGAGGTTGTTTTCGTGGCCCTGTAGGTTGTGCTGATTTTTGTTGAAACGGTTTTTTATTTCCTCTTCGATGAATGGTATTTCCAGATCATTGTGGATGGTAAGGTTGGAGACGTACCAAGGCGCGTTTGTTATAGGGCGAAGTATTTTTGATTGTGTTCTTTGTATGATGGCTTTGTTCGATGGGTTTGCGCATCCCCAAAACTGGATACCGTAGGTCCATATTGGTTTGATTATTGCCTTGTATATAAGTGTTTTGTTCTTAAGAGATAATTTTGACTTTCTACCTATGAGCCAATACATACTGCGGTTTTTAAGATTCATCTGTTGTTTCTTAGCTTGTATATGTTTCTTCCAGTTGAGACGTTGGTCTAGATGCATGCCAAGATATTTCACCTCAGTACTGACTGGAATTTGTTTATTGTTTATTTTTACTGGTGGACATAGGCTTCTTTTGTTGGTAAATGTGACATGGACTGATTTGGTTTCATTTATTTTGAGACGCCATTTTCTATACCAACCTTCTAGTTCATTCAGAACTTGTTGAAGATATTCCGAAGCTGTTTCAGCATTCTCGTGGGTTGACAAAGCTGCCACATCATCTGCATCAGTAGCTATCGTGATGTTTGGATGTGTTGGTAGGTCAGATGTGTATATGAGATATAGGACTGGTCCGAGTATGCTTCCTTGGGGAACTCCCGATCTGATTTGAAAAGGGGGAGATATCGCTCCGTCGTATTTGACCGCAAAAAGGCGATTTGTTAAGTAGGATTTGAGCATGAGGAAGTATGGTGGTGGAAGTAGTTTCTTCAATTTATAGAGGAGACCTTTATGCCAAACCTTGTCAAATGCCTGAGACAAGTCTAGGAATACAGCTGAACAGAATTTGTTTTCTTCCATACTAGTGGAAATGGTGTTTACAATGCGATGAATTTGATGTGTTGTTGAATGGTTCTGTCTGAATCCTAGTTGATGGTCTGGTATTATGTCTTGCAAGTTTATGTCATTTTTCAGTCGTTTCAGGAGTAGTTTTTCGAACAGTTTTCCAATTACAGGTAACAAACTTATGGGTCTATAAGATTTCACATCATGTTCGAACTTATTCGCTTTAGGTATCATAATGATTTCAGCATATTTCCATAACGTAGGAAAATATGACAGGCTCATCATTCTGTTGAAAATTTTACCAAGGAGAGATATTACTTCCTTTGGGAGTTTTTTCAATATTTCAGCAGTAATGAGGTCGTATCCTGGTCCTTTTTTATTTTTCATCTTTTTTATTTCTTGCCATACTTCTAAAGCGGTGAAGGGTTTAATCGGGAGAGACATCTGGCAGGCGACATCCAAGAATGTGTGTATTTCTTCAACACTGTTGTTCGGTTGTGGAGGATCTGGGGAGAAAACTTGATAAAGATGTGCGGCAAATGTGCATGCTTTCTCGTCATCTGACTTTGCCCATTCTCCGTTCGGTGTTTTAATGGGAGGTTTTCTCATTGTCTTTTTAGACTCTTTGTAGCCTTCCAGATGTTGTGGTCGTTATTATCATCAATCTGCTGGAGATGATTTTCAAATTTAGAGTTAAAATGTTCCTGGAGTATTTTATGAAGTTTTTTAGACTGTTGGTTGTATATCGTTTTATCAATGGGATTACGGGATATTTGCCATCTCTTTCTCGCTCTCCTTTTTTCTATCACCAATTCTCTGACTTTTAAAGGTATTCCTGTTTCGAAGGTATTTTTTCTCGACGTAAGCGGGGTACTTTCCCAAGCAGCTTTCTGGATCATTTCTGTCAGATAGCTTGAAGCATCTTCTAAATGTTCTGGTTGTTGTAGTGTGATGTCTCTGGTTAAAATTGCCCTAAACATTTCCCAATTTGTTTTGTCCGTTACCAGTGTAGGTTTAATCTCCTTGGGTTTTGCTGATGTACTGATCGTTAACAAAATGGGGGAATGATCTGATGATAGGTCTGCTGTTGGTTCAACATTGATATAATTATTGTTAATGCCATTCGAAACGAAGAAATCTAATATATCAGGAATTTTGTTTGGGTCGGTTCGCCAGTGTGTTGGAGTGCCTGGTGAAATTACTTCATAGTTTTTGTCCATAATAATTTTTAGTAGGTTGCGTCCTTTTGGATTAATTAGTCTTGATCCCCAGTGAAGGTGTTTTGCATTCCAATCTCCTCTAATCAAAACCGATTTTCAAAGTTTTGGAAGAATGTCTTATATTGAACTTCAGATATGCTGTGTCGAGGTGGTGAATAAATGGCAGATATGTCAATACTCCACGTTTCTGTGAATACTCTAATGTTTGTCGCTTGGATCTCATCAGTTACGTAGTTAGTGAGTGTATGGTGCTTAATACTATCTCGAATAAGTATTGCTGAGCCCCCATGTGCTCGACCATCAGGATGTTCCGTTGAGTAAATTTTGAATTTTGGTAGTTGGAAAACTGTCTTCTCGGTGAAATGAGTTTCTGATATTAGCATTATGTCTATTTTGTAATAGTTTATGAATGTTGATAATTCATATTTGTGATTTGGAAGGCCATTTGCGTTCCAGGAAGCTAATCTTATTGACTTAGCCATTTTTTAAATTCACATTTTCTTTCGGTTCTAGGTCCACGAAGAATAAGGGAAGCGGAAGTTTCGATGTTCTGTCTCTAATATTCATGATGTTTCTAACTTTTTGTTTTTTCAATTTCTTCTTTGATATCGTCAGTGGGTACGGTGTAGTGTAAATGTCGGATAACAATCCTGTAAGCTCTGTCCTGCTTGACTTGATAAGTGTGAAATATAATATTTTCATCTCTTAAAAATCGAATAAAACTTCTGTATGTTTCCGGTTCATTAACATTTATCTTAACGATATTGTTTAGAGTTTTTGAATAGTACTGTTCGTTGGCTATTGCACTAGATAGTTTTTTAATCATTTCACTATAATTTGTGACACCATGTATAAAAATTGGTGGTGGTTTCGGGACTCTTTCAGATGTTTCTGTCATATTCATATCGTTTGATTCATTGTTGAGATACTGAAATCTATTTTGTGTATTGACTGTCGGATTTTCGATAATCTCTGGAGAGAGGCATGAATGTTTTCTTTTTTTGACTGTTTGCCAAGGCTGAGGCTGGTTCATGTTGAAGTTTAATTTAAGTTGCCCAAAGGACAACTTTATTGAATTTTGACAAATTCAGTAAAATAATTATTCACTGAGTAGAATGAATAAGAATTATTTATTTACGTAGTTGGAACAGATGAGCGTGGGAGAGATAATTGAACTCGCTAATAAACACACGTGTACTCTCTTGCACAGCTGTAACGCGACTTAATTCGGTGATGACGAGAAAATTTCCAATTTAACATTACAAGAGTCTTCCAGGCTTGAGGATGACATCGCCCCCAAGCAAGGGAAGATATAGCTTTTTTCTACAAACGTCTACAAGCTTTCCACCCTTTTCCCCTCACGCATTTCAATTCGGAAAGAGTCACATTTCCAAATAGTGCGGGAAAAACTCCTGCTATTCCGCACACTTTTATTAAAGAATAAACTGAATTATGATAAGTCTCTATGCACCGAACGTCAACGATGAGAGTACTATGGTTACGACATGTAGAATTATGTTCGACAATTATGAATTTATATAGGTTATCAAATTTGATCGGTGTGTTGAATTCAAATCGATCTCATATATGAGATCTACAAGAGCCTATAGGCGCTTGTAGAAAAAATATTGTTCCTATCTTGTACAGAAAGTATCTTACCGGTACTCGGTTGCTTGCTCCGCGTCGTTTGGGAGCAATCTCATACGGGAAAGTAAAACTTTCTGCACTTGATAGGAACTAAATTTCATGATGGGGGGGATTTACCATTGAAAACCAATGACTGGAAATCGGTTTTTTGCGTTCAATTTGTGCTCTCCAATTTAGTGTGATCATGTGGTTGTGACAGTATTGTTGGAAACGGGAATTTTGAAAATATGTAGCATTATCTAAAATACATTTCTTAGGTTTTCCTATTTCCTCCTGATATTTGTTCAAACTTCTTCGTATAGTGTTCACTTTTGTGTTTATACATGCATATAATTTAACATATTTTGTAAAAATATCCAATACTTTAAAAATAAACTTATTTCCTCTTCCAGTCTTTATGAATTCTCCAATGGCAATAATATCTAAACGTTCATGAGCATATATGCTCTTTGGTTGACTGTAATTTTCATGATTTTTATTTTTATTTTTTTGGCGTATATGACAATTCCTATTGATGTTTTTACAAATACTTATATCATTTCTTGCAACATAATTTTCTCTGAATATCAACCAAATTTTTCGACTTCCTGCATGTCCATATTCATTATGTAATTCAATTATGATTTCATTTGTTAACCTTCCACTTATCATGTACAATTCTTTTTCTCCTATTTTTTTTATCATAATTCCATTAATATTGATGCACTTTTCTCTATCTTTGCTTGTCAAATTTATTTGATCTTCTAATAATTTTTTCTTAGAAAAAATTCCATCCTCTTCTTTCAAAATATTCATTCCTATTTGGAATTGCCTCTCTCTCTTCTCTCCTTTTTCTTGATCTCTTGTCAGTGTATCAGCTACTATGTTATCTTTTCCTTTAATATATTTTATGTCAAACTCGTATTCTTGTAGTAATAAAGTTCCTCTTTATATTCTATTGTTTAATAATTTATTATTCATTATATTCAGTGAAGATAAATGATGAGTTTCAATTATGAATTTGGCTTCTAATAAATAAAATCTCAATTTTTGAATACAAAATATTATAGTGGCGAATTCTAATTCAGTCACACTATATTTTTTTCATAATCCTTAGTTACTCTTGAAACAAAACATATAGGTACTTCTATATCATCATGTTCCTGTAACAATACACCTGCTAATTTTGTTATTGATGCATCTGTTCTTAGAATAAATGGCTGATCATAATTTGGATGATAAACTTTTAAATTTTTCGAAAACTCTTCTTTGATCATTTTGAATGCTTTTTCTTGTGGTTCTCTCCATTCCAATTTATTTCCTTTCTTCAATAATTTGATTAATGATACTTCTTTCTCACTCAAATCAGGTATCAGTTTCTTGAAATAATTTATCAACCCCAAAAATCCTCTCAATCCTCTTCAAATTTGTTGTTCTTTTGTATTCCTGTATAATCCTTATCCTATCCTCATCCATCATTATTTCATCTTTATCAATCTTGTATCCCAAAAATTTAATTTGTTTTTGGAAAAATTCACATTTTTTCTCATTAATTTTCAAACCTGCCTTTTCCAATTCCCCCAATAAAATTTCCAAATGTTTAATGTGACTTTCTTCATCTTTAGAAAATATCAGAATGTCATCAATATAATGTTGTATAAAATCCTCATGTTTGTTCAATATCGAATGAAGTGCTCTAACAAGAACTTTGTAGTCCAAATGGTACAACTTTGAATCGATAAACTACTCCATCTATAGTGAAAGCTGTGTAGTCTCGACTCTTTTTTCTAATGGTATCAGCCAAAAACTATGTTTTAAATCTACTTTTGAAAAAATATTTGAATTTGTAATTCTACCAAATATTGCCTCTGTATTCATTGGAGCTTCGTACTGTGGAACAGTATATTTATTAATATTTCGAGCATCTAAACACATTCTGATATCCCCATTTTTCTTTTCAAAAATACCATAGGATTGATGAATCTTGAATTGCATTTTTCAATAATTCCATTCTCTAACATTTTATCAATTTCTGCAGCTACTTCTTTTCGATACTTATATGGTATAGGATATGTTTTGGACCTAAAATTATCTATACCTTTAACTTCTATATGGTGAATGTAATCATTTGCTACTCTATTCTCTTTTGTTGTTATTCCTTTATATTTTCGTAATAATTCTTCAATAAACTTTCTCCATTTTTCATCACATTTTATTGAATTTTTCTTCGACATTTCCATCATATGATTATATTTTACTTCATTATATTCTTCCCGTTCAAATTGTTGTATATTTTTTTCAAATTTTATTATTTCATTATCTATTTGTATTTGTCTATTCAAGTAATCAATTATTGCATTTTTTCTATCTAATTCATCAGTACCAATCACTGCATCATAATCTATATTTTCTATTATTATAAATTGCATTACATATCCTTTATTTTTAATTTCTATTGATCCTATTAATCCTTTTGAGACTTTCCTTAATTTTTTTTTATTCGCACCTATCAGACTAGTTTTTGGTATATTAAAACAAAGTTTTTCTAAATTGAATTCATCTACTAAATTTTTATTTATTAAAGAAATTTCAGACCCAGTATCTACTAAAATTTTGATAAATTTGGAATAAAACTTTGCTTTTATGTAAATTAAACCTTTAAATTCATTATATTCAACATTTTCCCCTAAATTAACAAATTCCCTTGGATGTTGATAATGTTATATAATTTGATAGGTGCCCTGTCTGAAAATTTTCATTCCTTTCTTCTACTGGTACTCTTAGTTCTTCCTGTGAACTGCTTTGTTGGTTAATTTGATTGACCCTTCTATTTTCTTCTGTCCAATTCCTTCCTTCTTCACTCCTACTTCTATTTGATCTTTCATTTCTATATTCCCTTCCATGTCTTGTTTGATTGTCATTGTGATGATAATTACTTGACCCATTGTTTCGTCCTCTATTGAAATTATTATTTCTATTATAATTATTATTATTTGAATTATTTCTATTTTCATATCTATTATTGGTGTTGTAATTTCTATCATTCTGATATCTTTGTACCCTATTCAATTCTTCACTATTGTCATTTCTTCTGATGTTATTGTTTATATTATTATTATACTGAAAATTTCTATTCTGATAATTTTTTTTCAATCTTTATTCTTCGTTTATGAGAAACTGACATAATTTATCCATATTTTTGAAATCGTATAATAATAATACATTTTCTAAACCTTTTTGAAAATGTTGAATGTATTCTTCTGTGAATTCTGAATTTAGATAGTGTGCTGTGCTATATATCAGCATAGCGTATTTATGATAAGATGTTCCTTTTATTGGATTGAATCTTCCATTAAATTATTCTGTTTTAATTATTTTTTGTTTCGCAGGTCCCCAAAAATATTCTGAAAATTTTATTTCAAATTCCTCGAAATTATTCAAATCCATTTCTTTATTATTAAACCAAAGCAAAGCTTCATCCGTGAATGAACTCCTTATAAATTCTTTGAAAGAAATAAATGAAGAAAAAAGTATTTTTTTGTTTTCTAAATATCTTATGAATGGTACTGGATGTTGCTTCTTTATTCTTCCATCAAAATTCCATTTATGATCTCTAGCGTTTACTATTTCTGTTGTAATAGTATTTCCTCTGTTCATCACTCCTTAAATTTTTTTGTCCTGTGCATTTATTCTTTCTTGTTGTTGTTCTATATGTTCATTCTGTTTTTCCATACCATGTCGAATTGAATTAACATTTATTTCTAATCTTTTCTCATATTCATTAGTTTTCTCTTCTAGTTTTTTATCAAATTGTTCTTCTATATGATTTATTCTTGTAGTAAATGATTGATTGAGTGTTATTAATTTTTCTTCAAATTTTCTGTCCAATTTTTCACAATTGTCTTCCATTTGATTTTTAATTTCTGTTTTAGTATCTTTCATTTGTTTCACTAATTTTGTTTTAGTATCTTCCATTTTTTGTTGCATTTTCTCATAATTTTCTTTCATTTCTAACAAAATATTTAACATTCTAGATTCATTTCCAACTTGTTCACTAGCATCTCCTCTTTCATTTTCTTGCTCTCCCTTTTCTCCTAACATTGTTTTACTTCTAGTTAACATAAGTTTTAAATAAAAAAAAAAAAATTGTCATATTTGACAATTCTCGTAATATGTCTTAGTTTTTGCTCCTGAAAAATATTCTGTTTTCTTGTGTTATAACATGTTTGGTTTATCTATGGGAGATGATTGCCTTTCATTGGCAGATTGAGTGCTACTTCTGACGAAAAGTTCAGACTTTTGCAGTTGAATGTGCAGTGTATTTCGAACAAGTTGGATCGCCTGGAATTACTTCTAGTTGAGCAAGATCCCATAATTGTGAGTGTTGTGGAGCACTGGTGCAACTCTGACAATGTGAAAACAATGGTGATTCCTGGCTTTTTTTAGCCGATTATTACTGCCGACCTCATCGTGCTCATGGAGGTTCTATGATATATGTCAGGAACGGAGTGAAAACTAAAAAACTGTGCGTGTCAGCATTTTCCGAAGAGATGCACTGTGAAATTAGTGGAACTATAGTGGAAACTGATAACCAGCAGATAGGCATACTAAGTGTTTATCGGCCTTGCTCTGGTAGTGTTGACGTGTTTCTGGACAGACTTTCATACTACTGTGTTCGGGGTCAGTCGATCATGTTTTTTTGTGTGGAGATTTTAACATCGATTATCTCAAGGGTGAATGTATTAATCGTAAACTTTTTATGGATTTGGTAGATTGCTTCAGTTTGAGAATCTCTTCGGAGGTTCCTACTAGAGTCTTCACAGACTGTAATGGCCGTACAACTTCATCAAAGGTGGACTACGTCCTGACTGATACGGACGTTTACAATGTGCATGTCTTTGACGCTTACATTGGTGATCACCGAGCTATGCTTGTAGATTTCAAAACTCAATTGGGTATGAATATTGATCAGACTGCACCGAGGATGGTTAGAAACTTGAATCGGCACAATCTCGCGACTTTTGAATCTCATATTTCAAACTGTGACTTTAAGACTATGTATGAAACGAATGATGTTGATGAATGCTTTCGGATATTAATAGATGAAATCCGGAATTCATTTGAGATTTGTTGTCCATTGGTTAGATTAAATTGTAATAAAAAAAAACAAGTAAAAGGCTGGGTCACTCCTGAGATAATTTCTGCTAAAAATGAACTGATGAAACTACATTGGTTACATTCAAATTTAAAATGTCAAAGTACATACAATTCTTACAAAAATGCTAAATTATCGTATTCTTCTACTTTAAGAAATGCAAAACTAAAATTCTATGGCTCAATCATTGAAAAATCGAATAATAAAAATAGGACAGTATGGTCTCTCGTGAATTCTCTGAGCGGACGAAGTTGTGAAAAGGGTAGATAGATCGAATTGATGGTTGATGGTGTTCTTCATGGAGATGATATAGAGGTTGCAGAAATCTTTGGCAATCATTTCTCGAGCATAGCTGAAGTGTCTCTCAAACATTATTACGGAGTTTCTTTGTCCATTTCATGTACAACCTCTAGCATGGTGGATAAAACATTTTTCTTTCTCCCAGTCCTGCCTTATGAGGTGTCTGACGTTATCAAGTCTTTGAGCAACAAAAAAAGTTCCGGAGTTGATTCAATTTCCGCTCGAATCTTGAAATCAATAAATTCGAGTATATGTGATCACTTAGCTCATTGTTTTAACTTATCTGTAAGCTCTGGGCTGTTTCCCTCTCTCCTAAAGAAGGCCTTAGTTGTACCAATCTACAAAAAAAACGATATTCATGACATAATGAACTATCGGCCAATTTCCATCTTGAGCGTTTTCTCTAAGACTTTCGAGAGAGTTGTGTTCAAAAGAATTATGGGCTTTTTGGACAAATATAATATATTAGATGCTGCCCAGCATGGCTTTCGATCTGGCAAATCTACTCAGACGGCGACAGTTGATTTTGTTGAGTTTATTTATGAGAACCTTGATAGAGGTGAATATGTTGCGGGTCTATTTTTTGATCTTTCTCGAGCCTTCGATAGCTTATGTTTCGAGTTCATAATTGATAAATGTTACAATCTGGGGTTCCGAGGCGTTATTTTACATTGGCTTCGCAGTTATCTCGAGGGTAGATCCATGTCAGTCAGGGTTCAGAACTCAACATCTTCTGAGTATGATGTCAATTTGGGAGTGCCCCAAGGATCCGTCCTTGGGCCACTCTTATTTTTACTCTTCATCAATGATCTTCCCGTCAATTTTGTCGGTGAGTTGAGTCAGCAGGTTTTGTCCTCGCGGACAAGACTGATGAGGATTATTTTGTTTGCTGATGGTTCTTCGATGGCGCTTACAGCCCATACTTTTGAAGAACTTCAGATGTTGTGTGAAATGCTCTTACAAAGCTTTGTTAAGTGGTGCAAAAAGAATAATTTGATGGTCAACGTTGATAAGACCGAGATAATTCATTTCGAGTTAAGACATACGGATCAAAGGATAATAACTTCTCAATTAGATACTACCATCCAATCTAAGAAAAGTACAAAATTTCTTGGTTTATATCTAGACAGTAATCTAAGATGGAGTACACATATAGAACACTTGTGTAAGAGACTCAATAGTTCTTTTTATGTAATAAATAGGGTAAAAAGCTTACTTCCAATAGAAACACTTATAAACATTTATTATAGTTTAGTATATAGCCATCTTTCTTATAATATCCTATTGTGGGGAAACTCCTCTGAGGTTGGAAGGGCTTTTGTAATACAGAAAAGAATTTTGCGCATGATGTTCAATATAGCCCCACAGTCGTCATGCAGACCTTTGTTTATAGAGAAAGGTATCTTAACGTTGGCCTCTATTTTTATTCTGAAGGCTCTTCTATACGCTAAGGAGAATGAAAAAGCGATGGTAAAGTTATCTAGCTTCCATGCTTATGATACAAGAAATCAGGGAACACTGTATCCTGAAACATAGCAAAAGAAAGTTCGAGTTTTCTCCTATGTATCAATGCATCAAATTGTATAATCGCCTGCCGCATAGTATTCGGTCTCTTGATCTAGGGCCATTTAAAAAAACTGTGAAGGCCTTTTTGTTGAAAAAGTGTTACTATTCGGTTGGCGATTATCTTTCCGATAATATTGTTAGTAGTTGGTAGTGTTTATACTATGAAAATTGTTTTCTTGACCTATCCTATACATTCATGTAAATGTCAAAGAGGATCAATAAATGAATATGAATATGAATATGAATATCAGGTACTCTGTATAAAGTATTGTCAGAAATCGAATCATCCAATGTTTCATCAATAGGAGAATAATTACAAGAATCTTCATCTCTTTTTTCATGAGGAATATTGTTTTCATTTTCAGAGGAGTTTGGTAAGGTTTCTATAAACCTACGAATTCTGGTAATTGACGAACCATCAGTTCTCTGCAAAATATAAGATCTCTCTCTGGGTTTATTTATAACTTTACCAAACTGCCATTTTCCTTGTAGCTTATTCTGATATCTTACATTTTTATTGGTTTTAATAGGTTTCAGAACTTTACATTTTTAATCATAATTTATTTTTTGGTTTTGCTGATTGAGTTACTTAAGGTACTTTTCAATGGTAGATAATACATCTCTCAAATTACGTGACATCAATAATTGTGCTGGTGAAAAACCACATTCTAATATACTATTTCTATACATGAGCAAAACCAAGTTTAAATCTTGTTTTTCCTCGAAAGCTTTGTACAACATTTTTTTCATAGTTTGTTTGTGTCTCTCTACCATTCCGTTTGATTGCGGGTAGTTAGGACTAGAAATTATGTGTGTGAAATCGTATATGCTAGCAAAATTCTTAAATTCGAGAGAATTGAACTGAAGTCCATTATCTGAAATAAATATTGCCGGAATACCTAATCTACTGAAAATTGACTTTAAATGAGTAATTACCGTTTTTGAAAGAGCATTGTTTTCCAGCAATATCAACTCAATCCATTTTGTATAATAATCAATCACAAGTAAATACATAGTATGTCCTAACTATAATATGTCACATCCAATTTTGTACCAAGGTATTTTCGGTATATGATGATTTATTAGGGGTTCCCTTTGTTGAGACACCCTGTGTGTTTAACAAATTCGCCAATTAAGAGTAGTATCTTCTATTTGTTTACACATGCCTGGCCAATAAAAACAATTTTTTGAACGATTTTTACATTTCTGTATGCCAAAATGTCCTTAGTGAATTTTTTGTATAATTTTTTTCCTTAACTTATTAGGAATAATCAGTTGCTGACATTTGAATAATAGGCCCTTACTTTCGATCAGTTCATCTCTAAACTTAAAGTAATGTTTGATTTTTAAAGGTACTCTAGAAATTGTCGAAGGCCATCCATCCTTGATAAAATTTTTCAATAATATTAATTCTGAATCCTTTGATGTTTCTTCGATCAACTCTTTGAATTTTTTATCTGTCATTGAAAAACTCATATCAATGGCACAAACCTCTAAATCATCCACAACATCTTTTTTCTCTAATGTATTCAAAAATCCCCTAGACAATGCATCAGCAATGAAAAGATCTTTACCCGGTTTGTAAACTATTTCAAAATCGTATTTCTGCAACTTAATCATTATTTTCTGAAGTCTCGAGGGACACGAAGTGAGAGATTTCTTAAAAACACCTAGTAGAGGCTTATGATCACTTTCAACAACAAATTTACGACCGAAAACATATTCATTGAATCTTTCACATCCGAATAGAATAGCATAAAGTTCCTTTTCAATTTGAGCCCATCTTTTTTGAGTTTCTGTGAGTGCTCTGGAAGCATATGCACACGGAAGATTGTTTTGCAAAATGCAAGCACCAACTCCGTCTTTCGAGGCATCCACAGAAACAATAACAGGTTTGTCCACATCATGAAACTGTAATACTGGAGCTTTGATCAACAAATTCTTCAATTCATTAAATGATCTCATGTGCTGCTCGTTCCACTCAAAAATCACATCTTTTTTCAGTAATTCACGAAGAGGATAATTCTTGTTTGACAAGTTAGGGATGAAACGACCAACATATGTTATCATTCCTAGAAATCTCTGAACATCATTTTTACTTTGTGGAACAGGAAAATTTTTTATAGCTAAAATTTTATTTTCGTCTGGAAAAAATCCATGACTGGTAATTTTGTGACCAAGAAGTTTTATTTCATTCAAACCGAATCTACATTTTTCTTTGTTAAAAGTAATATTATTTTTTCTTGCAATTTCAAAAATTTGATTCAAACGTATATGATGTTCTTACCGTGTACGCCCCCACACTATTATGTCATCAACATATAAATCAACACCTTCTATGTCGAATATATTTTTGAATCGCTTATGAAAAACCTCTGGAGCTGAGCGAATTCCATAAGGAAGTCTCAAAAAACAATATCTTCCGAATGGAGTTGAGAACGTACATAATTTAGAACTTTCCTCATCCAATTGTATTTGCCAAAATCCAGAATTCGCGTCTAATGTGCTGAAAATACAAGCACCAGTCATTTTTGAAATAATTTGATCAATTGTCGGCAACGGAAAATATTCCCTTTTTATAGCTCTATTTAAATCAGCTGGATCCAAACGAATACGAAATGAACCATCATTTTTTCTTACCACTACTATCGAATTCACCCAATCAGTGGGTTCTTCAATTTTTCTTATGATATTCTTTTTTTCCAAATCAATTAAAGTATCTTTAAATTTACTAAGTATTGGAATAGGTATTCTCCTAGGAAGATGAACAACAGGAATCACATTTTCATTTAGTGTGATGTGATATTGTTGTTTGAGACATCCTAATCCCGAAAAAAGATCTAAATTTTTATTGATAATTCTCCTGTAATATTTTTGATCATTTATTTCAGTATTTTCTTCCAAAGTATCTACTCTCTTCAACAAATTCAAATTAATACATGTTTCTGAACCGAGAAGATATGGAAAATCTTCCTGTACCACATAAAATTCTAATTTATGAACATTTCCTCTATATATATATATATATATATATATATATATATATATATATATATATATATATATATATATACCTAAAGCTCTATGCTAGAGGAACTGCACAGCTGCAGGGTGAACTTGAACTGGTGAGAAATTTCAGCACGGATGTGAGGATGAGATTTGGCCTCGAGAAATGTTGTACACGTGAACAGAGGGAAAATGGTGGAAAGGGGTGACATGGAGATAGATGATGGTACAAGGATACGTAGTCTGGGCCTGGAGAACACCTACAAATACTTGGGAATACAACAGTCATTCGAGATCAGACAGAAGCGCAGCATGGAGATAGCTGAAGAGGAATTCCGGCACCGGGTCAACAAAGTTCTGAGCACTGAACTAAATGCTAGGAACAAAATAACTGCGATGAACATGTGGGCTCTACCGGTTTTAACGTACACTTCCGGAATACTTACCTGGCCAGTTACGGAACTGCGGCGATTGGATCAGTGGGTTCGCGTCAGTTTCACAAAGCATGGCATATTACATCCCAATTCAGCAATCGAACGGCTATATCTTCCCCGAACGGAAGGAGGACGTGGACTGTCCAGCTTGGAGCTTGCAACGCAAGAAGAAATTAGATCTTTGAAAAACTATTTTCTCTCGAGCAACTTACCGCTTCACAAAAGAGTGGTGGTTTGGGACACAAAATATACTGCCCTCGATTTAGCCAGCCCAGCAGAACCTAGAACAGATGAAAGTCAGCATGAAAATATGAGGGAAAGATGGCGTAGCAAAATACTACACGGAAGATTCCATGCCAGCATAAATCAGCCAGCAGTGGATAAAACACGGTCTCATACTTACCTCGTTGCTGGTTACCTATACGCAAGCACTGAGGGAGCACTACTCGCTATTCAGGATCAAGTAGTTCCAACTAGGAACTACACAAAATTTATAATGAAGCAACAAGTTGAAAACACGAAATGTAGGATCTGCAACCAAGTGGAGGAAACTGTACAGCACCTATCGGGGGGTTGCACATTGCTTGCGTCTACCAAATATTTAGGTAGACACAATAGTATGGGGAAAGTGGTTCATCAAATGCTCGGATTGCGATGGGGAATATTTAAAAACTTCACACCACACTATAAATACACACCGACAGCGGTAGCAGAAAATGAACAAGCCAAAATCTTCTGGGATTTTCCCTTTACAGCAGATAGACCACTCGAACACAACCGACCAGATCTCGTGATACTAATGAAAAAAGAAAAAACAGCTATTATAGTAGACTTCTCAGTACCACTCGACCACAACATAGCGCAAGCTTACGACAGCAAAATCGTAAAATACTCAGAGCTAGCAAGAGAACTTAAAGCAATGTGGAAACTTGAGAGGCAGGTAAGGGTGCTTCCGTTGGTGATCAGCAGTAATGGACTTGTACACCTCAACACCACGAAACACCTAGCCGAGCTCCAACTTCCGGACAACACTCTTCTATGGATGCAGAAGGCTGTGGTGTTGGGAACGGTAGCCATTATTCGCCAGATAGTCTTTCCGCAGTGAGAAAACTCCGCTGGCTCATGGCTGATACAGCCCGGGCCATCGAGATGTAGACACCACTTAGAGTGTGGAAAAAAAAATATATATATTTATTTATTTATTTATTTATTCATCTTTATTACATCCAACAGGCAAATGCTCAGTTACAGGTGTAAACAAGTAGCAAATACATACATGCATGACAATACCTCAAGCCATCGTCAGCCGAGGCCAAACCAGAAAAAGCCAAAACCAAAAAAAAAAAAAATTAGTTTCTTATCAATAAATACAATTGCCTCCTAAACTGAACAATACTAAGGAAAAACATATCGACTGAGGGCAACTCATTCAAGCTTCTGCAGATAGATGCCACAGGACTATGAAAGTGATGTTGAGTATTGGAAACACTAATTCTAAAAGTTAAATTTGCTCTGGATACAGTGCGGGGTGCATTGAAATTTAAAAGAGATAACAGATACATCGAATCAACTTGACCATTAATTAATTTGAACGCAAAGATCGCACCCATAATTTCTCTCCTCTTTCTCAAACTTACGAAGTTGAACTCAACCAGTAAAGAGTTATAGTTGTAATGCCGAATAGGGTAAACGTTGTGTTTTTTGTAGTACAAAAATTTGTATTTTTCGTGATTAGGATTCCACACTAATGAACAGTATTCAAGTTTGGGACGTACCAGACTGAAATATACTGACTGAATATATATATATATATATATATATATATATATATATATATATAATTAAGTAATACACCCCCTGTATTCTGAAATACTCCATACTTTGTAACTTCATTTGTTATTGAATATGTCCATATTAACTTTAGCTGACTAAGCACACGTGCCGCTTATCTTATGCTGAATACATCGTAAATCCCGAAGGTATAAATAGGCACAAGAATAATCAGTCAGTCAAGAATAATCGTCATTAAAGAATAATCAGTCATTCAAGAATAATCTGTCTCTTAATTGTATCATTGCTGTATCATCTCATTGTTCCTAAATGAAACTGTTTTTAAAAACGGTGTCTTCAACCCAAAATACATAATTATATATATATATATATATATAGATATATTCTTATGAAAAAGAGATCTAAAATAATACATTAAATGTTGAAACAAAAAGTACCTAAGCTGAGGTAAAAAAAGAACGGGGTATCATAACATTCTTTGTATGATACTATAGAATGATACGATACTATCAACACTAGTATCATACGATACTATACAGCCAGGGGAAAAAACCTCATCCGAAAAAACCTGCCTCCCCGTAAACAAAATAACATAAAATATCTATACTGACAATTCAAGAAACATTTTCCTTAAATCTTCAAATTATCATTTGTATATGATTTAAGTATTTTGTCATTTTCCAATATTAATTCAGAAGGAAAATTAATTAGTTTCAAAATATTCATTGATATCAAATTCGCTTGTGCCCCACTGTCTAGTTTGAATTTCACAATTTCATCATTTATTTTCAACATGACATACCAGGAATAATCATTTTTATCATTATCAATTTCCCCTATAAATAAACAATCGTCATTTTCATTTCGGTCAGTTTCACTTACGTTCACTGTATTTACGTTTTTTCGTTGACACATCTTAGAGAAATGATTCAATTTTCCGCACATGTTGCACTTTTTTCCGAACGAGGGAGATTGGTTTTTTCCATGTAATCCGCCGCATCGATAACAAATTCCATTATTTTTACTCAGCCTGCGTCCAATACCAGATGAATTCGCAATATTTTGTACTCTTGATTTTTGTCGTTGTCCTTGAATTGAATTGGAGTATTTTCCTGACCGCTTATTGAAGTCACGATGGTCATTTGATGTTTTCACTGATTGTACTTCCAATGATAACGACGAACTGGACTCTTGAGTTAAGACATTGGCCTGTTGTTTAGAATTTTCAAACGTCACGCAAAATTTAATAGCTTCATCTAGATCTAATTGATCATCCTGTAGTAATTTTTCACGAAGTGTTTGATTTTGTAATCCACAAGTGAAAATATCTTTTATAAGGCTATCTTTCAGAACAACAAAGTCACAGGAACGTGCTCTGTTTTTCAAATCAGTTGCATATTGTTCGATTTTTTCACCTGTCATTTGTTTCCGGGTGAAGAATCGGTATCGTTCGAATGATAAGTTTTTCTTTGGCAAGAAGTGGGATTCAAACTTGTTCAGAATGATTTTTATTTTGTTTTTTCTTCTTCATTGTTAAAGGTGAAGGTATTGTAAATGACGAAACCTTCCTCACCTATATAATGCAGTAACTGTGCGATTTGAATCTTCTCGTCTTTTTTCCTACTTCCGTGGCAACCAAGTAATTCTCGAACTTCTGTCTCCATATTTTCCAATTCTCAGAAATATTTCCGGAGAAGTCCATTGGTGGTAAACCTCTATAATCACCCATTTTTTAATTTAATTTCACAAACTTAAATTTAATTTCTCAACACCGACTGCGCCATGTCATATCGTTTATTAGATATCTTAATTGAAACTCGTTTAGAGGAAGACTGCTTTATTGAAAAATATGTATTCAATTTGTCATAACAATGCGCAGGTACATTCTGTACAACAATCAGTTAGTACAGTCAGATACATCCAAAATCTAAACTACCAATACAACTTCATAACAGAAATTTGTTTCAAACTACAAATTTTGATAAAACTAAATTTCGAAATTAGCCAGGCTCCTCTTATCTCAATTGAGAGTTCCTAATAAATTTTACTGAAATTGAAAGATTTTGAATCTACAATTTTGAAAATAATATAATTATTTGACAATTTCTTTTACAGAAAATAAATATTGAATATTAAACAATTGATTTCTGAATACAATTGTCTAAAAACTATACTGAGAAAAATTATCCTACTTCTATGGTTCGTCTATGATTTTAAATGAAGTTCAATTCAGAGGTTAAGTCAATTATGTCTTTCGTTATTTACACTTTTACTCACTGTATTTTCACTCTGTTTAAACAAATTACACCGCTCCTTTCAAATACTTGACACCAGCTCTGATTCTGCCAACCAATCTCCAATTAATATTCCTTTCTATATTTGGTAATGAACCTTCTGAATTACAAGTTCTTCTCTCTTGAATACTTGATGAACTAGATAATACTTATACAATATTTGACACCTATAATTCTTATATGATATTTTTTATATTCCTCTCCAACTATCACTACTCAATCCAATCTCCATTCACTTTTTTCTCCCGTTTCCCTGGTTTTTTCCCCAAAAAAATTCTATACAATCTTGATTTCTAATACTACAAGCTAAATACAATTTCATAGAATCTATCTATATTTTTCTTATCTAAATCTTTCAATTTCAGCATATTTAACAAACCAACGATAAATGGAAATGAACTGAGAATTTAGAAAATACCTACTACTGATACATGTAATGTTAACAATGAGAATTTTGAATTGAATTTTAATGAAATGAATACAATAAATTTAAGTTTGGAAACTTTTGAATTTTGATGCATGTATTTGTAATATATTTTTAACCAAGTAATGTATAAGGTATCCTTTTAAAGTTATTTTGAATGAAATATAAATATTGAGTTCTATCATCGATTCCATGACCATATATACAGGGTGAGTCGGGAGGAACGGAACCAAACTTCAGGTGTGTATTCTATAGCTCGAAATAATATAAAAAAACTCATATGTTGTTATCCGATTTTCATTTGTTCTCAAACTATAGCGTCATTATAAAAAACAACATTTTGTATATTAAAATGATTTCATTTATAGCATTATTATTTTAATAAATGCACTAAAATCCCGCCATTAACCTCGAAACAAATTCGTCTGCGATGGGCTCTCGATGCTTTTCTGATTGATTCGTGTTTTTCTTTAATAAGCAATGCCGTATTTCTAATGCGTCGAATTAGAGCATCCCGAGTGTCAACTTTAACTTTGTATACCTCGTTCTTGAATCAGCCCCACAAACAATAGTTCAATGGTGTGAGATTTGGAGATCTTGGAAACCAACTAATACGACCACAGCGACCAATCCATAGTCCGAGAAACTCTTGATCTGAATATTGGTTGACCTTATTTAAATATTCTAATTACCCTATAATTTGAAAACAAATGAGAATCGGATAATAACATATGAGTTTTTTGGAATTATTTTGACCTGCAGAATACACATCTGAAGTTTGGTCCGTTCCTCCCGACTCACCCTGTATATTAGACTGAAAAAAAAAATGGACTTTTTTTGTTTTCACGAACCCCCCCCCCTAATTATCTTCGGGGTATCGAAAAAAGAACTTTGTGAAAATATCAGCTCCAAATAATAACATTCAGAGGTCGCTCATCAATTATTTCTATTTTGCCTACTAATAGCAGGGGAAAAATTTCTGTTTTCAATAAAAAATTCCTAGAAAACAAACAAAAGGCGGATTTCTTTGTGTGATACATTTTCGTGTAGGCAATCAGATACTCTACAAATATGTTCCTACGATATTTCGATAAAACGGCCGCTTCAAAAGTTATTCGATTCGATGCTAATATTGAGGTATTTTTGAAGAAAAAAATTATTAAAAAAATCGACTTTACTTGTGTTCACGCAACCCGCGTTCTAATCATCTTCAGGACATAGACAAAAGCCGTCTGTGAAAATATTAGCTTTGAATATTAATATTTAGAGGTCGCTCATCGATAGTTTCTATTTTCGCTGCTGATGGCAGGAAAAAAATTCCTTTATCAATAAAAAATTTTTTTGTTCACGGACCAATAGACGGATTTCACTGTATGATACATTTTAGTGTAGGTAACTAGATACTCTACGAAAATGTTCAATATGATATCTCGATGAAACCACTTATTTGATTTTTTTTCCAAAATACCCCAATATATGTTATTAATATAAAGGTATTTTCGAAGAAAAAGTTCGAATAACTTTTGAACGAGCGGTTTTATCGAAATATCGTAGAGACATTTTCGTAGAGCATCTAGTTCCCTACACGAAAATGTATCACACAATGGAATCCGTCATATGGTTCGTGAAGAAAAAATTTTTTATTGAAAAAAGAAAATTTTTTTCCTGTTATCAACAGCGGAATAGAAAGTCATTGCTGAGCGACCTCTAAATATTAATATTCAAAACTAATTTCTTCACAGACGCCTTTTTTCAATAATTTGAAGATAATTAGAAATAGAGTTTCGTGAAAAAAAACAGAATCGATTTTTTTTTGAATAATTTTTTTCTTCAAAAAAAACATCACTATTAGCATCGAATCGAATAACTTTTGAAGGGGCCCTTTTACCGAAATATCGTTAGGGTCATTTTTGTAGTGTATCTGATTGTCTACACGAAAATGTATTACACAATGAAATCCGTCTATTGGTTTCTGCTCTAGGAATTTTCTTATTGAAAAAAAATTTTTTTTTCCTGCTATTAGTAGGGAAAATAGAAATAAGTTCCCTTTTCGATACCCTGAAGATAATTAGGGGGGGTTTCGTGAAAACAAAAAATGTCGATTTTTTTGAAACCGTCTAA